>JASANE010020529.1:0-13203 GCA_030248225.1 Trileptium ribeirensis | reverse complement strand
CAAATCGCTAAGTGACTCGTTGAGGTTTGGCTTTGGAGGTGATGCGCTAGTAGGAGTGGATGCTAAAGGAACACTATAGACCAACGTAGAAATAGTGACCGGTGAAGATGGTTCGTCGAGTGAGATATTGCTTTGCGCTGAAATGTTATAGTCCAAACTGATAAATGTACCGATGGACCGTTAGCATCGGAGCTTATATTTCGGCGATGATAATCGCCATCATCAGAGCGTGAAGATCTGAAACATTAATTTCAGCTCATGCATAGGAGGCATTAAAGGCGTAACATTATATAAAATGCCAAAGTAATAATATAGAAACAACATGATAAACGCTGATGATAGTCCTGTTTAGCTGGCAAATAGCTGTAACGGTTTAAGTGCTGAAACGTCATTCAACTTTAGGTAGTTTTGCCTTAATAAGTTTTCCAAGATCCTAAGCAAAGGTTCGGAATTCGGTCCTAGATTATTAACTAGGCTAACGATCGTAAAAGTGTCTGAATTTGCTGGAGCGCCGCAGGTCGAACATGCTAAAATACAGCTGAATTGTGCATATGCGCATTATTCAGGCTTTTGCCTGTTCTAGCCGAGATTCCTGTATGCTCTGAAATCCTTGTAGCTAAGTGTCGGCGCCAACTGCCGATGTAGTCTGCTAATCAAGCAGAACAGGAGAAGTGATAAACCACAAAGGACATGAGAGCTTCAGGTATCTGATCTTTGATTCTGAATTGATGCCTCAACCTGCTACCTACTTCGAAAACAAACCGAACTTTGACATCACGGAAATGTGTTAGAAACAGATTTCTTGAGCCTTTGTGTGTACAGTCCAAAAACGGTAATTTCAATAAGAAGGTCTTCGTTTCTACCGTGCTTTGTGTACTAATAGCATATGTCGTTAAGTTGGTATCTACTTCCGGACTGATGTTATTCGTTAACCGTTTGTTGAAGAAGTTTCTGATTTATTTATTTATGATTTTGTTTGGGAAGCCGTTTTTCGGAGCGTGTTGCTAATGAACTTAACTTCCCGATCAATCAATTGGTAGTTTGTGCTAATTTCAAAAGCGCGAAGGAGTAGGCAATTAATCAGCCCTGATTTATATCGAGGTATGACAAAGGAGTCGTACTGCATTAATAGTTCTGTGAATGTGGACTTTCCATAGATGGATGTATTAATTCGACCGTTGTTTTTTGAGACCAGGACATCGACGAATGGTATTTCGTTGTTATGTTCAAATTCAACAGTGAATATCGTGGTTGGGTCTTGCTATTTTAAGAAATCCAGAAATTTCTGAGGTTGCGTCGCATTATCGAAGACTGTGAAAGTGCCATCAATATATCTTTTATAGAGTTTTGGTTTAAAGTTTGTTGGGCATTAGTTTAGCCAGTTTTGTTCGGATTGGCACATGAATATATTAGTGAAGGTTGGGCCTAACAGGGTACCCATTGCTACACGTTCTGTTTGTTGGTAAAGTACGCCATTGAATAAGAACTCTATATATTTTTGACGCAGGCTTTGATCGCCGATATTAACTCAGCTGGTAGAGGCGAGCTTAGTAATTTTTATTCAAAGCGCTCTCGATGAATTCCAGGGTTTCAGTTATCAGTACATTAGTGAAAAGTGACTAATCACTTATGCGGCGTTCACGGTATAATGTCCCCAACCTTTGGAACCTATGTACCCCACACAGTGTCAGACACACTGTTGACAACAGGGTGTCTTAGACACCCCCATGTTTTTAATAAATTTTTTCAACGGTAGCTAGCTACGCGTATTACCACTTGCCGACAGTGTCAGGCACACCGTGTCTTCTGGCAGTTTTATTGACACTGTTCGGAATTATTTGAGCAATGTTCATATACAGCTAGATACAAATATCGAGAATTTAGGAAAAACTCCACAGGACAGTTGACTAATAAACCGCATTCGCTACACACGGTGTCCGTTATAGTTAATTCGCGCCAAATTGGTAGCTAAGGGTGTGTACGACACTGTCTAGAAAAAATTTAGTAGCTAAGGGTGTGTCGTACACCCTCGGGATTTGATTTACAGTATGGGTGTCACCCTGACTGTCTATACGGTAGGGTCGCGACTACAGGGGGTCAAAAGTTCCAAACAGCGGGGACATTATAACGTGAACACCGCATTATTGTGATTATCACTATAAGTGAAAAGTGACTACTCACATTAGTGAAAAGTGACTATTCACATTAGTGAAAAGTGACTAGTCACTGTATACTTATATATCAAAACTATATATCAAGCCGTTGACATACAGTAATTATCTTGGACAGACAATAGTCGTACAAATGGAGCATAAGTGAAGCTGCGACTAAACATGGCTCCTCCTTTCTTTGTTGTACGAGTAAGGATCATACAATAAAGCTTATAAATCATTTGGGAGGTGAAGTTTGCTAAGCAAAATAGGAGATTTGCCAAAGCATTTTTTTGCTTTTATAATCTGCACATCATAAATAGTTCTTCTTGTAATCAACTGAATTGATAGAATGATCGATTAGCGTTACAGTGTGATAAAAAGTTCGATCCAAATTTGTTCAAAATTTGAAAACTAAAGTCAATTGTAAAAAGTCAATTAATTAATTTATTCATTATAGTTACTTATTTATTTATTTAATTAATTAATTAATTTATTTATATACGTTTCTATTTATTTATATATTTATTTAAGTATCCAGTAAATATTCAACTCATTAACTTTTTGTAAATGTTGGATTTGTCAAAACCAGAAATTGAAACTCCGCTTTTCGACACACAAAAACTATTCTAACCAATATTTGTGACCATAAAGTTTTCATCCGACAATTATTTATTTCGCTTTCTTCCAGAGTTCGCCGTACTGAACTTTTTTTTTTCCAGAAACATCCACAAAATTTATCATAACCATGTTTACAGCTAAACCCAAACATGAAATATATTGAGATAGGAGTTAGATTTAAAAACATCATAAATTGTTCGCATTCGACAAACATCTAATAAAATATAATACCATAGACTTATTAAAGACATTGCGATAATAACGTATATACATAAAGAAAAAAATTACCGCCTTTCATTTTATACTGTTTCACGGCGATGACGTTTCCAGATTATTCCACTTGAGATTGTTCTCGAAACTTCCATGCTGACGTTGTTTACAACATTGACTGGAGAACATTCTAGACATTTCAATTCGTTTATATGTGTAAGTATCGATATTTGCTGTTTTATGAGCGAAAATGTAATCAAATAATCAAATTTTGATTCAACGATATTGCGCTTCAGTCAGTCGGCCATCGATTAATCTTCAGAAGGCTCGCCCAGTTTATCACTTTGATTCAACAATTAAAAGTCATGTACTTACAAAATAAGATCAGTCTTCTGTGGTTTCTTCGTCCGGCGATCCAGCATAGATGACGGCTTGACAGCGTAACGCCCAATAATGAAGTGAACTGTGTCTGACGAATTGACTGACGAACTGACTGATGAACTGACTGACGAACTGACTGATGAACTGACTGACTTCCAAATGAAAGATCATCAGTTTATATATTGTCGGAGACTCGTCCAGATCTGATGCAAATCAGATGTAAAACGTATGCAAATCAGATGTAACACGTATGCTAATATCTCGCCATTGTTTACGCGACGTGTTCGTATTACAGAACCCCCTTCGTATTAAGCGGAGCGCCGACGTCCGGCACGGGTGTCCAGGGCAAACCGCACCATCATCTTTGTGGGAGTTGTGAGATCCGAAAAACCGTCGACATGGCGATGAGCGAGATCAAGAGTCCGACGAAGGTCGCGACGTTTGATCGGTCGCTTTCCTTGATCGAGTGACCGCATGGTGGAGCGAGGGACGTGCGCCAGTCGATTTGTCCCAAAAAAATTGACCGCTACGGCGTTAGGCGGCCTTCGACGGTCCGCGAGCTTGGTGTCGTCGGGCGAGATGACTAGCGCGGGCCAGTGTGGCCAGTTCGGGAACTTCGCGAGGATGACGTCGTCGATTGCGGGTCGTTGAATTGCGTTGTCATAGCGAGGTTGTTGAGCGGTTGGTGTTGCATCTGTGGCGTCGTCGTGAATGAAAGCCGGTTTGACCCGATCGAGGCTGATCGTGTCCTCAGTACCTCCAATCTTAACGACCATGAATTTGTCGTCACGGCTCTTGACTTTGAACGGCCCGCGGAAGCGTGGCTGGAGAGCGCCTTTGAGCCCATCGTCCCGTACCCAGACGTGAGTGGCGGTGAGAAGATCCTTCGGGACGTGCCATGGGGTTAAATGCGAAATAGAAATGAGGTAAGTCACCGTTCGCGCCAAAAACCATCTGACACGGCGTGAAACCCTTGTCGATGAGCGCCGACCGGTTGCCGAGCAGGACCAGTGATAGGGATTGCGTCCAGGTCCGGCTGTTGCAATGGGCGCGAAGACCGGTCTTGAGCGTCCGGTGAAAACGTTCGACCGCGCCGTTACATGCCGGATGACAGGCAGTGGTGCGCTGACGCTCGATTCCAAGCTGTTCCATGACTGTTGACCAGGGAGCGGACTCGAATTGCGCACCGCGATCGGAGACGATGACGCGTGGAACGCCGAAGCGACTGACACAACCAGAGATGAGGGCGGATGCGACAGAGTCGGTGGTGATGTCCGGGACCGGGATGGCTTCGGGCCACCGGGTAAACCGATCGATCACCGTGCCGAGAGAAGGTGGGAACGGGCCGACGATGTCGATATGGATCGTGTGGAACCGCCCCGGCTTCGGAATTGTCTTGACCGGAGTCTTCGTGTGGCGACTGACCTTGTTCCTTCGACACTCGAGAGGCATTCGTGGCACCATTGTTTGACCTCGCGGTTCATGCCAGGCCAAACGTAGCTGCTGGCGACTTGGTAGAGGGTTGCCCGGGAAACCGCGTGGCTGAGGTTGTGCGCGGCGTCAAAGATTTTTCGTCGCATGCTGGACGGTACGTAATATCGGAGTTGCATCTTTGAAGCATCGCAATGAATTGTCCCACCTTTGGCCGTCAGCTGCTTGATGGGTAGGGTCGTACCTTCGAGGAAACGCATAAGGTCGTCGTCGGCTGCTTGGGCTGCCGCCAGTTCGTCGTCGAACGTGGCGGTGATAGCGCACACTAGACGAGATAGGGCGTCTGCCACGACATTATCGGCGCCTGCAACGTGCTCGATGTCACAATCGAACTCTGAGATGAAGGACAACCAGCGAGACTGCTGTGCGGAAGGATTCGCCATCGAGAGAGCGTTGACGAGTGGCTTGTGGTCGGTGCGCACGGTGATATTGGAGCCGAGAAGTCACGGGAAGTGCTTCAACGCTTTGTAGATTGCCAGAAGCTCCCGTTCGAACGCGGATTTGCGGGATTCCAGCGGTGTTAGCTTCTCCGAGTAGAACGCTAACGGCTCCGCATTGCCATCGACAACTTGGTTGAGGACAGCGCCCACGGCGGCGCCGGACGCATCGGTAACGAGTTGAAGTCGACCTGTGGGGTTGGGGAACCAGAGATTCACCGCGGCAGCAACGGCCAATTTGAGTGCATCGAATGCCTGGCGGCTGTCGTCCGACCAGGATAAACTAAAGTTGCCTTTACCAGCTTTACCCCGTATCAGGTCGGTGAGAGGAGAGGCGATCCTTGAAAATCCCGGAACGAATCGGTGGTAGAAGCCGGCCATACCCAGGAAACCGCGCAGGAGCTTCGTTGTTTCCGGGCACAGATAGTCGAGGATGACCTTGACCTTGGACGATATGTGCCGGACGCCGCTTGCATCGATCTCAACACCGACGAAGATGACTTTGGGGGTGAATAAAACGCACTTGTCCGGGCGAAGGCGGAGACCATGGTCGTTGAGGCGGGTGAGGACCGTCTTGAGGTGCTGCAGATACTCGTCGTTTGAGCGGCTGCCCGCCAGGATGTCGTCCAGATAGACCTTGACAAACGGTAACTCACCCAGGACCGAGTCCATATGTCGCTGGAAGGTTTGAGCGGCGTTGCGAAAACCGAAAAACACCCGTCTGAACAGGAACAGGCCGAACGCAGTTGTGACGACCGTCTTAGGTTGGTCCTGAACCGCCACAGGAATCTGCGTATAGGCGCAGACGAGGTCCAGCTTCGAGAAGACAGTCGCCCCGTGAAATGAGTGAATGAGCAGAATTGGGGCCCTTGGCATCGTTGTGCGTTGGCCCCGAACTTCCAATGATACCAGCACAACCCCGGAGTTCGTTGACGTGATTGAGACCGTGGCCGGCGTCGTTGATCACCGTGGCGGCCACCGCGATAGTTGCCGTTCGCTCGTTCTAGCGACCCCCGATTGCTTGAGCCGCTGCGGTAGGACAGCCTGCGGACAGCTGCTGCCAGGTCGCTGATTTGCTGCCGTATCGAGGCCTGCCAAGGATCTGTCGTTGTCGGTGTTGAGATTGAACGGGGAGCTCGATTGACCTGGCTGACCAACGCCGGATCGGCCATCTCCATCATGGTGTCGGCGATGCGGGCCAACTGCTCGAGGGAGACGTTGTCCATTGAAACCAGCGTCAGCTGGATTTGCTCAGGGAGGATCTCGAGGAAGCGCAGGCGGACGAGATCCTGACTATTCGGAGCCAGCTCGAGGAGTTCGCGGAGGGCGCTCTATGGTTTGCGCCCCTTGAGGTCCTTCTCGGCGAGGAGCTTGCGGAGCCGCCGGTTGTCGCTTTCGGCGTAATAGTTGATCAGCGTCATGGTTTACAACTGAACAATGGCCAGCTGGCTGTGTGCCAGTTGCAGGACATCAGGCCCGAATGGCGTGAACTCCGGGATCATCTCGTCCCGCGTCGGTGGCATAACGAACGCCTTGTCACTTGCCTTGAGGAGTTGTAGCATCCCGGCCAGCGTGTCTTTGTTTTGTTGCGACAGATTGGCCGGCCCGGGATTGCGCTCAACGCCGCCGATGACCAGCAGGACCCGACGGCTGGTTGCCTGTCGTCGACCGAGACATTGACCCGAGCAACCAGGGAGATGAAAACCGATGAAACTAGGGAACCCCGGATTGACTGTACCTGTGACCAGCATCCTCGACCGTCGCCACTTGCTTAGACCGGAGCCCCTGAATCGACCATTTGACCCGGAAACAACAGCGACCGTTGACCAGAGGGTTTCGACTTGAGGGACCTGGGGTACCGCGACCGTGTCCAGGACCGTCGAGGTCCGGACCACAGGAGACCTGAGAACCGCCAGTGCCAGCCCAAAAAGGACCGGCAGGACCCGAAAGAGGGAAGGCCGGCGTGCCCGCGTCGACGTGTCGGCGTGCCGGCGTGCTCGCATCGGCGCCGACATCAGAAGATTTCGTTATTACTAGTCGGGTTCACCATTGTAAGTATCAATATTTGCTGTTTTATCAGCGAAAATGTAATCAAATAATCAAATTTTGATTCAACGATATTGAGCTTCAGTCAGTCGGCCATCGATTAATCTTCAGAAGGCTCGCCCAGTTTATCACTTTGATTCAACAATTAAAAGCCATGTACTTACAAAATAAGATCAGTCTTCTGTGGTTTCCTCGTCCGGTGATCCAGCATAGATAACGGCTTGACAGCGTAACGCCCAATAATGAAGTGAACGGTGTCTGACGAATTGAATGACGAATTGACTGATGAAGTGACTGACGAACTGACTGATAAACTGACTTCACACATCAGTTTATATATTGTCGGAGACTCGTCCAGATCTGATGCAAATCAGATGTAAAACGTATGCAAATCAGATGTAACACGTATGCTAATATCTCGCCATTGTTTACGCAAAATGTTCATATTACATATGTTTCTCGAATGTTGTAGCTATGTGTATTCGGGTATATACACTGCTGCCCAGCGGCGGTAATCAGTGTACAATGAGTACCGAGCATACTGATTGTGCAGATGGTGCATTTCCGTCTACTTGTTTTGCGTTCTACTAGTTTTCAAATAAATCTCTTTACTTTACTCTCGACTACTTGTGCTCACCTACACTCTGACCCTCGTATACAACATAGTGTATAAATGGAATTATAATCAAAATTAGCATAATTTTTATTAAATGCAAAAAAAATAACTATTCTGTAAATAATCGTACTGATGTAACCAGCTGCTGTATTTTAATATCGATTTTGTATATTGTGTATTGCCAAATAAAGCTTGGAAAAAATTCTAAGCATTTACTTTATAATGCATGATTTGATTGAATAAGAAAGTTTGTTGACAAAACCATGTTTACATGAAGCGAACAAATTTATTATTATTATTATTATGCTTTTAAAATAATATATATTGACAGAAAATAGTAACAGTAACTATGACCACCAATGACTGCAATCATGACTGTGTGGCGATCAATGCATCAATTCGCTGCTTATATATATATAATTTTGGCTAATGAAGTAAGTGCAACAGCGCAATAAATTCCCTCAAATACGTTAGTAATTGCAATTGAATATTTCTTACAAAAACACAGTGCATTACGTTTAAGTAAAGGTTTATGGTCGTACTAAATGCTATTGTGTAGTAGTGAAAATTTATTTCGCGATTTGACGAGGCAGAACGGAAAAACTTTCCCAATAGCCAAGACGGTTTACCCTATTTTACAGTCGGTTTACTCCTAGAGGTGCCCATAGGACACCGTCTTCTTCCACTCTCAAGGACGGAGCCACGACCGAGGGCTAGTAACCGATTAGCTTACCAGACCAAGGCGGACTTTGCTAGGGTTGTTAATGTGGCCACTTTCGGTGGCCCATATATCTCGTATATGATATGATTAATAGAAGTCCCACAGGAAAACTCAATCCTAGGCTTATGTATAGGTGCCAAGGTTGACTCGTCATTCCTTGCCCACACTCAAGAAAGCCTAAAATTTTAACTGGCAGAAATGGCATATTTCATTAGCCTACGTCATGTTCAAATTTTTACTGTTCTCTCTTACTCTAACACTAATCAATTCCTCCTTGTGCACTTGGTGCCCCCATTTTTTTAATTTCAAGCTATTCCACGTTGCTTCAGGTTCAAATTGACCTAAGTCAACTTATTTCGTCGATCATAAACTTACTTGTCAATCTGGTCGAATCATAGCTTATAATTATTGTGGTTAATTCTGTACAAGCTTACAAGTTGTTTTTCTACAGCAAACTGTTATCAGGGTTTGTCAACACTGATAAATTTGAAAGAGACGAGGCGATATAAATTATTTACATTTGGTCACTCTCCAGTTTGTTTCATTGATTTCAGATTACCTCGACTTGACCGCCTCGAAATTTTTCATACCCACTATGGGCATTTTCAACTACACTTCGCTCGTCCCGACGAGTCACTTTTTCTTCCATCCCATTTTATCCAGGATTATATTTAAAATCTATGGAAGAAGGCTACAGTTTTGCACTGTGCACCCTACGACATATAGCATTTGTTACGTACGACACATGCTAAGTAACTAAATTTTGTTATAACTAGCTGTGCGTAACTAAAATTATATGATACTTACGGTAAATAATTAAAATTACAAATGACTAAAGTAATGTAACTATGTTGCATAAAAGTGGTCGCGTGGCCGAGTGGTTAGAGCGCCTGCTTTATAATCGTGAAGTCAGGAGTTCGAATCCACTGGTCGCGCTAATCTCCTTGGGCAAGGGACTCAGCCACAATTGCTTCGCAGCACCTATGCGTTAAACAGGTACTAGACTTCGGTCTAGGCGGATAAGATGATGGGTGGTGTAATAGGCAATCATCATGGCCAGCCTACACACAATGCTTCGGCATAATAACCCGGATTGTCACCTAGTGCCAATTGCATGTTTATCCGACTATGTTGCATAAAACAGGCTGTATGTAACTGTAAAATCGGCTACGAGCATTCGATGGGTATTCATCATTAGTTACGATAATGTAACTATGTAGCATAAAACAGGCTGTATGTAACTGCAAAATTAGCTACGAGTATTCGATGGGTATTCATCATTAGTTACGATAATGTAACTATGTTGCATAAAACAGGCTGTATGTAACTGCAAAATTAGCTACGAGTATTCGATGGGTATTCATCATTAGTTACGATAATGTAACTATGTTGCATAAAACAGGCTGTATGTAACTGCAAAATTAGCTACGAGCATTATTCGATGGGTATTCATCATTAGTTACGGATAATGTAACTATGTTGCATAACACCAGCTGTATGTAATTGCAAAATTAGCTACGAGTATTCGATGGGTATTCATCATTAGTTACGATAATGTAACTATGTTGCATAAAACAGGCTGTATGTAACTGCAAAATTAGCTACGAGGTATTTCGATGGGTATTCATCATTAGTTACGATAATGTAACTATGTTGCATAAAACAGGCTGTATGTAACTGCAAAATTAGCTACGAGTATTATTCGATGGGTATTCATCATTAGTTACGATAATGTAACTATGTTGCATAAAACAGGCTGTATGTAACTGCGAAATTAGCTACGAGTATTCGATGGGTATTCATCATTAGTTACGATAATTTAACTTTGTTGCATATATCAGGCTTTATTTATCTTCAAAATTAGCTACGAGTATTCGATGGGTATTCATCATTAGTTACGATAATGTAACTATGTTGCATAAAACAGGCTGTATGTAACTGTAAATTGCTCAATTTTTTGATGGTTGTTTGTTACGATATGTACTTGTTGCATAAAGGCTGTTGTACTGCGAATTGCTACTAGTATTCCTAACTGGTATTTATATTATTAGGTTACCAATAATGTACTATGTTGCATAAAAAAGGCTGTATGTACCTTAAACCTAGCTACGAGTATTCGATGGGTATTCATCATTAGTTACGATAATGTAACTATGTTGCATAAAACAGGCTGTATGTAACTGCAAAATTAGCTACGAGTATTCGATGGGTATTCATCATTAGTTACTATATCTATGTTGCATAAAACAGGCTGTGTTGGCAAAATTGCTACTGATATTTATGGTATCCACCATTAGTTACGATAATATAACTATGTTGCATAAAACAGGCTGTATGTAACTGCAAAATTAGCTACGAGTATTCCATGGGTATTTATCATTAGTTACGATAATGTAACTATGTTGCATAAAACAGGCTGCATGTAACTGCAAAATTAGCTACGAGTATTCGATGGGTATTCATCATTAGTTACGATAATGTAACTATGTTGCATAAAACAGGCTGTATGTAACTGCGAAATTAGCTACGAGTATTCGATGGGTATTCATCATTAGTTACGATAATGTAACTATGTTGCATAAAACAGGCTGTATGTAACTGCAAAATTAGCTACGAGTATTCGATGGGTATTCATCATTAGTTACGATAATGTAACTATGTTGCATAAAACAGGCTGTATGTAACTGCAAAATTAGCTACGAGTATTCGATGGGTATTCATCATTAGTTACGATAATGTAACTATGTTGCATAAAACAGGCTGTATGTAACTGCAAAATTAGCTACGAGTATTCGATGGGTATTCATCATTAGTTACGATAATGTAACTATGTTGCATAAAACAGGCTGTATGTAACTGCAAAATTAGCTACGAGTATTCGATGGGTATTTATCATTAGTTACGATAATGTAACTTATGTTGCATAAAACAGGCTGTATGTAACTGCAAAATTAGCTACGAGTATTCGATGGGTATTTATCATTAGTTACGATAATGTAACTATGTTGCATAAAACAGGCTGTATGTAACTGCAAAATTAGCTACGAGTATTCGATGGGTATTCATCATTAGTTACGATAATGTAACTATGTTGCATAAAACAGGCTGTATGTAACTGCAAAATTAGCTACGAGTATTGTATTCGATGGGTATTCATCATTAGTTACGATAATGTAACTATGTTGCATAAAACAGGCTGTATGTAACTGCAAAATTAGCTACGAGTATTCGATGGGTATTTATCATTAGTTACAATAATGTAACTATGTTGCATAAAACAGGCTGTATGTAACTGCAAAATTAGCTACGAGTATTCGATGGGTATTTATCATTAGTTACGATAATGTAACTATGTTGCATAAAACAGGGCGGTAGGTACCGGGAAATTAGCTACGAGTATTCGATGGGTATTTATCATTAGTTACTATAATGTAACTATGTAGCACAAAACAGGCTGTATGTAACTGCAAAATTAAGTTTCTAAAAAAAACGAGTATTCGATGGGTATTTATCATTAGTTACGATAATGTAACTATGTTGCATAACACAGGCTGTATGTAACTGCAAAATTAGCTACGAGTATTCGATGGGTATTTATCATTAGTTACGATAATGTAACTATGTAGCACAAAACAGGCTGTATGTAACTGCAAAATTAGCTACGAGTATTCGATGGGTATTTATCATTAGTTACGATAATGTAACTATGTTGCATAAAACAGGCTGTATGTAACTGTAAAATCGGCTACGAGCATTCGATGGGTATGTATCATTAGTTACGAAGGGCTAAGCGTATGTAAACTAAAATTACATAAATTTATCTGTACGAAAATAAAATAGTTCCTTACGCGTGAGTCTATTTTAGGTACGTACACTTGTTGTGTTCTTTTGCCAAGTCTGTTCAGGATCGTAAAAGAGATAGAGTGTACACGAACAAATAGTTTTCCCTAATGTACGCGAACAAAGATTTGTGATATAGGAACATGTAGGTGCTGTTTTGCGATTTTTGTGACAGCGTATACGTGAAAACGCGATTGGTAATCGCGTTTTTTGCAATTACTACAATACGGACATAAACCGCGAATACAACTGTCATATTCAGCAGGACATTTGGCGCATGCGGACAAACTCTCGAAAAGGAGAAATGTGCGCGTATGTAAATTCTGTGTGTACACCGCATGACCCTTGTTCCTGTTTACTAAAATGCGAATACCGATTGCAGATAATATGCGTTTCGTGATTTTGACAAAACAACAATGTTGGTGTACGCCCTCAAAGTGGACTCGCGCATTTACGATCAGCTGAGCCCTTACAACTTTTAAGCCAGAGGCTATTTATATTTGGCGTTTTGGATGTTTAGCGTTTTACCATCTGTATATAAATAATTGTCCAAAGGCGGCATACTGCTTAAAACGAATTGTATATATGAAAAACAAATATATAATTTAGAATTAGTGTGTAAATGCTATTAGAACATAATGATATTACACTAAGCACAAAACTAAATATAATTTTTCAATTGTCGGTTCA
>JASANE010020528.1:0-33017 GCA_030248225.1 Trileptium ribeirensis | reverse complement strand
AAATTTGTTGTCCCAACTAAAATGGTCTAGAAAAATTTAGGGCGCGAATGTAACGTTACTATTACAGGTCATTTTGCCTAAATTCCAAGTTGATTCTCAGAAATAGAGTGAAAAACAATTAGAATTTTTTCTGTCAACATGAAATTCCGCAGAAGTGCACAATGTGCACGGTTAAAACTGGGACCACGTTTTATTTTTAACAATTGTATTTTCGAATGTTTATAAGTTATATAAATGATTCAAACATGACGATATCACTTACTTATTAGAAGAGCTGGCAGTAAAGGTAAATGTTTCGTGAAAGGTAAATATTTGATATCATCGATGCATAAGCACAACCTCGCGACACCCGGCAAATGTAGCAGGATTTCAAAACAGCATGTAGTGTTATCACATAGGCGGCGCCTGCTCGCCCGGAGCCTGAGATATTAAGACAACGACTCTCTATGACCATTTATGGTTCACTGCGGAGTACGTCGTTTGGTATGCATTTGTCAGTGCATTGCTGATATTTATTTCACGTTCTGGGCTTCCATAAGGAACCAAGCAACAACTCTTAAATATCGTAGAATCTAGCGTACAAAACTTGTACGTGAACAATCTATATTAAATCCGTCGTCATAGCTAAAGTTTGCTCATGGTTGTACAAACGACGCCTTGGACTAAAAAGGGAAGTGTTAATAGTAATAAAATTTGTTTCATTTGTGTTCAATATCTTTGAAGAAAACAATATATAAATCTGTACAGTACAGCTTAACATTTTCTAATCCATTGTCTGATACATATCAAATTTCTAAGATTTTTCGCCAGTTTTTTAATAACTTTTATAGTTTTGACAACTGACATTCTGATGTGATGAAGATCCGATATGTGAAGGGAAAATTTAATGGCGCTGTAAAACACGCAGCCATTTATAACGAATGTTTCTCAAACTGCTAATTTTTCTTTGTAAAATAAAATAACGCGTCAAAGCTGAAAAATGTCTGCAGAATATCAGCATCTTTGGTGTGCAATTCGAGTTTTAAATAAGGAAAATAATAATTTTTGTAAATGTGTGGTTGTGTCTATGTTTGCTCATTTTATGCATCATATAAAATGTACCAGGGCAATGAACATTATATGCTTCTTTTAAAATAGCGTACTGTGTATTTGAGATACCTCGTTTGTCTATTTTAGTGTTATAATAGACAATATTTCTATTAGAGCGTATACTTCGAATTCCGGCTTCTACACACCACGACGAGCAAATCTATTTTTAAAATCTTTTCGATTTACTCAATAAACGTGCTTGTATAGAAATTTAACTGGTATGCAAATTATTTCTTAATAATGAAGTGTACAACGCACGTGTTCAAATTTTTTCTTGCCATGAATTATAAATTTGTCCAAGAATTGATATGTTAATTTTAATATACCATACTTATTGTATGAAATCATGTGTCTTACTATGAGCTACATGTTGGGCCTTGGTGTAACAAATTCCAAGGATGTTATGCACAAATGAACACCGACGACACAGATGAAAGGAATATATATTTATATATTTAGTTGCAGGCAAACTAATATTTGGTTGTGACTTTTATAATTTTTAGCTGTTCTCAATGTAGCAGTATGATACGGGTGGCCTGTTGTGGTGCCTTAGCAGTTTTTATATATGATCGGGTGTGAACACACATCATTTCTGTTCTTTATAAACGTCAAAAACTGAACCGTGCACAAATTAACACTCTTTTCGGTGGTATCGGTGTTCTGAAAGTTTAGTAAACTTGAAACGGGAGTGTTACATAATTTACGTACATGCACACTTCTACCTTATCCGCTTTTGTCCACCTTCATCGAACAGCATTCTGAACGTGCAGCTGAGTTCAACCAAGAAATGTGAATATATAAAAGTATGCGATCAGAAATCTATCGAAAATTCGTTTGCAAGTGAACCTTGTCTAGAAATTGCTATCTAATTTGTATCCCAATAGGCCACAAACGGTGCCTACGTGCTGATTTATTGGAAATCGTGACCGCTTTGATAAGGGAAAAAGAAACCGCGATTTGTGAGCAATCATCGAAGCTAAGATTGTTAACTGACTTGAAGTATGAACAATAAAAGTGAACGTTCCTATCTGATCTCACACGCGCATATAGAATTATGATGTGTTGTACTAACATGGTTGTGCATAACATCAATTGAATTTTTTCATTCGGCTTGGTACCCTATTTTCGTTTACTTAGAGAATAAGTGATCGCTGCATTGATCCTGCTCCAAATAACAAATTCATGTCCAGCAAGCTGTTCAAGTCTAGACTCACGATGCATCTTTATGAAGCAGGGTGTAATATTTCATACGACCCGTTTCCCTTCTGCACCGCCCATCCACGCGCCCCGCCCCGCTCCGCGACTTACTAAGTAAACAAAAAAGCAATAAAAACGTAGGTAGATATAGCTAAAATGATCGGTACTTATTAGTTTTACGTTGTCAGATAATTAATAGCTGATCTCTGTTCGAAACTAGCTGGGACTTATTCCAAATAATATTTATTCGTGTATCACGCAACAAAGTTTATTGTTCCAAAAACCCATCCAGTCAGTGCGGCATATTTTCAAGACATCTAACAAGCGATACGTTCGCCGTTGCTCTTCGTTCAGTTACGTATTGCTTGCCATATATCAATAGCAACAGAAAATCTAAGTGATATCTTGTTCTACAAACATATATACTTAATCAGTCCTTACACAGTTAGATAGATCATTGTTTAAGATCATAAAAACTGACAGGCAAGGTTTTTGGGTCCACAAGTGGGCCTGACCCAGTTTTACGTGGACCCATAAAAATTTTTGCTGGATCCACGGCAGTTTCGGCTTCGGAGACATAGGGTCTGCTAATAAATTCTATTACAAAGCGCAGGCTGGCAGCCGATTGCCTTACATCTGTATATAGTTGCTTGCTGCTGGTTTTACGGATGGCCCTCATCGTTTATCCTGGATTGGAACAGGCAGAGAATAATTTATATATTTGTAATTATACAATAATGTCCAATTGCGTTTCGTAATTCCGTTTCTTTATTTCGTGAAATTCTTGAGCCAAAAATTGTAAGTCTGGACCTAGCGTTTGAGGTCTGGACCAAAGCTGGACCCAAGGTCAATTTTGAAAAAACGCTGCGCCAGGACCACAAATTGCACTTTTCATACAATCAATATTAGCGTTAAAACTGGATATGCAATCTGAAGAAATCTTCCGGTCCAGCCAAGATCTGATCTGATCTTTGATCAGTGCAAAATTTGAACCAACTGGCACGAATTTTTCCAACCATATACCAAGTCGAATAAGACTTTATTCTAGAGGCAGTTTTGACTTGCATCATGTTTAAAGATTATAGGTAACATTATCAGTTTCATTATCGGTAACACAGATAAAGAAAATACACACTATATAATATATAATGAGAGTTATTGGGAAATGTCGACACAAATTTTAATTTGTTACTCAAAGTACATTTCACTTTGAGTACCAAATTAAAATTTGTGCAGACATTTCCCAATAACTCTCGTTAATAATATTGATTATACAGTACAAAACATATCGAAAAAAATTTTCGACTAAAAGTGTAAGTCTCACTTTGAAAAACATAATCCATCAGATTGTGCTGTTAAGTCAAACATACGAGCTCATTATTACCTGTTACATAACATACACATGTGTAATATCAATCTGCCTTGCAAAACTAGAGCTATCGCACATAGCACAAAATATTTTAGAAATATTGTTTTCAAATTACTATTCCCAAGTATTGTCAATATTAAGGTCATAGCATTAAACCGTTGCTTTGATAGTAATAATCACATATCAATGCTGTGGAATGGCACTGTGCAGCACATATTCCGATCGCTCTAATGGAAAAATGTGAGGAAATTATGGTGGTTTTCAAGAATAGTCTAAGTAGATATTCAGCATACTTTAAATACAAGCCAGGCATGACGATTATGGTACCTTACGTAACGGGCGGCATGCCATTGAATTTTTTGACAACCGGAGCGAAAAGAGATCATGGCAACATTGTGAAATAATCTTCGTAAGTAATTAGGACTATTAGTCCAGCGGTTATGACCATTTACTTTAGTATAATCGATGAAATAGTTAATAAAAATGAATTTCAACTGTCTAAAAAGAAATTATTGTGGTCTAGCCAACACAGCTGCCTGACCTACACAAAAGCGTACCGCGAAATAGAATTATACGTAAATTTCGTCGTAATATGATATTGTTTTCATTCGATTTACTTCTATAACCTTCGAGTAAACTGTTTTAGGAACTGTCTCTAAGTATTGTAATACCAGACCAGCTGGCTAACCATCATTAATGACAAGCACAATTTTAAGAATAAGTATTAGTATTTTAATAAAATTCAAATATATTGTAAAAAATCCATAGCATCTGCTATTATGTTCACTAAAGCTTATAATATAAAAGCTTACTTAGGAAACATCTTTTGTAATTCTTCAACGCTGTCATAACCCGGTGGAACGGTGTGCAAGATTTCGCAGATGCCATGTTCGATGCATATTGGAATATCCAAAGCTTCGGCAATGTGATTCGCCGTCTCAACGCAACGAATAAACGGGGAACAAATGATGCGAGTAATGCGTTCCCTAAAATAATTAACAGTCATAGTCATGTGCAAAAATAATACAACGGCAACAATAAATTGTCATCTACGAGACTGGTAGCATTTGCAGGAAAATAAACCAGATTGCCAGAGTATTACATATTATTTTAGGAATTAATAACCGATTTGATGTGAAGAGTCTTTGACATATGGAAGTGTCCGAATATTACAATTATTTTAGGAATTAATGACCGATAGTTCATTAAACGACACTTCTATAGATCTGGGCTCTCCATTCGCTGAAAATTTTGCCAGGGGCATGAACCAGAGGCACCCTAGACCCAAACAGGGGGCGACCGATTTAGCCAGGGGACATTTTTCCAAGACAAAAAAGATTAAAAATCGTGTGAGAAAGAACAATTTTCGCAAACGTTATTGAGCGGAGCTCGGCGAAGCGTTTTTATTCTCTGCCTGGGAGTAAATAGGTCGATGTCCGTCCGTTCGTTCGGTCCGACAGATCTCAAGAACCACTGAACATATTTTAAAAAACTTTTTTTGTTTGAAAGCCTATCATGCCAGAGTGTGCACCTGATATTTGGGATGAAAAAATTTTGAGTGGTTAATAGTAATTAGCTAATTAGTTAATTCTATGCAGCTAAAATAGAGAATTTTGCAATATTTGTGTTATTTATTGAAATAGAGTCGTTTCGATCAAACCATTGCAGGGTTTTTTGGGTCGAAGAATTCAAATATAATATTTTTACCAATGATAAAGCCCTATGCAATGCAGTTACAAGAACATAAAATTGAGTACATTTGTAATGCCACAGGCCAAGCTCCGCTCACAAATGTAGTTCCACTACCGACTAGTACTAAAATAGTTTCAATAAATAACACAAATACTGCAAAATTCTCTATTTTAGCTGCATAAGCTTAACTAATTAGCTAATTACTAATTAACCACTCAAAATTTTTAATCCCAAATATCAGGTGCACACTCTGACATGATAGGCCTTAAAACAAAGAAAAGTTTTTTAAAATCGGTTCAGTGGTTCTTGAGATCCGTCGGACCGAACAAACGAACGGACGGATATCGACCTATTTACTCCCAGACAGAAAATAAAAACGCTTCGCTCGGCTTCGCCGAGCTCCGCTCAATAACTTACTGTAACTGTACGAGCGAAAGCGCACGTTATAAAAATTTCAATATAAACTAGTGTTTTCCCACGAGCAAGTCGCTAGCGTGCAGTGGTACTATAATATCGGCTTATTGCGCATTTGTACAGTCTCTTACAGGATTATTTAAAAACCCATTTTGACCCAAACATGCAGCGTAAAAAAACTACAATATCAACAGATGACATAAAGATGACTAATTCCTGTACAAACGAATCCAATATGACTGTTTTCGTGTATTTTCGGTTCAAATAAACATTTTGACCTGACCCTGCAGCAAAAAATAATGACAATCGCAGC
Organism: Trileptium ribeirensis; assembly: GCA_030248225.1. NCBI lineage: Eukaryota > Metazoa > Nematoda > Enoplea > Enoplida > Thoracostomopsidae > Trileptium > Trileptium ribeirensis. The sequence continues at coordinate 26,943 of JASANE010020528.1, read as the reverse complement.
ACAACATCTGCAGCTGCATAAAAGATGGATAAGCTTAACATACAGTTCTATAAAGCTTTAACTGCTCTACAAAATATCTGATATATCGGACCATACAGACTGGTCATCAACTAAAAAATATTGTCGACATCTAAATATTATATAAATTGCATAGGTTATATACATCAAGATACCAACCCTTTTAAAAACTGAGCCAACTCTCTCGCTTGTTGATGACCACGCTCGGCCAACGGCGGATTATCGGGATTTTTTGCGGTTAATGCCCAACTACAATCAACTTTATCTATCCGTTCGCCATGTCGGCTAATATAAACGCTTCTCGGCATTGGTGTTGTCATTACTGTCGATCCAGGCGCAATATTTCAAGGAAATGATCATAATTTAATAGCATCGCACGTTTTCACTACCTGCACCACAAACAAAACTAATATATAATACTAATAACAGCGTAGGCACCACAAACAAAACTAATAATACTAATAACAGCGTAGTGAAGCATAGGTTCACCTACACCTTTTACGTGGACAGCCCATCAGCTCTCGATAGCATATGGCGATACGTTATATGTGGATATCACACAATACCGCACAAGTTAGAACAAAACTAACACAGCAATGAGTTTGGCATGCCTGAAATCCCTCAGATGCAATCTATCAACCTCCCAGGACGTTATAAGAAAATTAGGAATTCTGGGTCGACAAGTCACGGGTGCGCCGTATCCCCGTCCTCTTGGAACCACGGGTCGCTAGACAGTGTTTTTTGTGTTTTTCTTAGTGCAAAAACACAATGAAATTTCAAAAAAACATAAAATTTAGCACACCTGAACTGTTTAGTTAAAAGGCTACAAAAACAAAAATTTTTAAACGCTGAATATTTATAAACTGACTATGTTTATAACTGTGGAACCTATGTCTATAAATTCTGAAATATGAAATAATTACTGCTAAATATAACTGATAGGTCCATTGTATAAATATATAATACATGCATTAACATAAAATTGCTAGTACCCGGTTAATTTCATTGATTGACCTTCCCTGTAACGCTAAAACCAGAGTATTTGCGGGTTAATTAAAAAACACAGGTAAATTAAAAAAACACACATTTTACCACAGCATGAATTTTGAAAAAACCCTGGTCGCAGAGCAAAACCAACGACCGGAAATAAGTTTCCCATACCCGAAAACAACCAAGTGACACTTTTCAGCCGGCCAGCACAACAAAACAAATTTCGGAATTTTTGGGTCGAGGAACCACGACGGTCCCATACCGCATACTTCATAACTCCAGAACCGGAACCTTAATCGAATAACAAAAGAGATACCGACATTTATCACTTTATTATAAAACAAAACCAACCAGTGCAAAAAATCTTGCTTCAGTGAAGTGTACTAAAATGTGGTAAAACTTCATTTTGACCTCTAACCACGTAACCAGACCTCAATCAAAAACATGTACATGGAAAATATGCCGGTTCGAATGAGCCCAGGATCATTAAAATCGGTTAAGTCGTTCCCGACTTTTGGCCGATAACACAGAGAGAGAAGGAATTTAAAAGCTTTCATCAATGCAACACACAAACTCCGCTACGTTACACAACGCTTAATATTTATGTACACTGACAAAACATAATATCACATGCTGAGCCGTCCGATTATTTTAAAATAAACAAAAAAAATGCTAAAATGTTTTCTTGAGGTCATTTTTGCGTTTGACGTATATACAATAATGCTGCGTTTTATCGTATTGCGACGGGCGTTCCTTCAGATGAGATCAAAATTAGAAGTTTCACATTTTTAATTGCATCGCAACTACAAAAAATTTATTTCCCTTGTTGATTAACAGACGTTTCTATAATCTGGTACATATATATAAGTCCGTTCGCCTTCCTGACAAGTTGGCACGGTTGATGGGTTTGTAGCTATTTTTTCAGATGTATCGAAGGCTTTCGATTGGGTTCCATTTGAATGACTACTCTACAAGCTTACATTGTATAGCATTGGCATTAGTTTGATTAAATGACCATTTATCTACATAACTAAAAGACGTCAGTTAGAAATTGAAAATCCTCGCTACCAGAGATTAATAGCTGAGTGCCGGAAGGCGAAGTTTTGGTAACGTTGCTATTCAGTTTATATGTAAACGACTTCTATGAAGCTGTTAGGTGGAAGGTGACGATGTTTCCATGTATCGTTGCTTAAATCGTCAACGTAATATTATCGACATAGAATAGTTTCATGTAGATCTTAACGGTGTTACTACATGGTCAATGAATTCGCAACTGCCTTTTTCCGTCAATAAACGCACGACACTAAAAACCCTGCAATTCATTATGTAATAAATCACGAAATATTCAGACAAATATTTCACACCGGTACTTGGATGTTCAGGTGTCCACTGCAGTGATATTTGCTGAACATTGTGGCAACGTTGGATTATATGCAAATAAAACTGTAAACGTCCTTCGTAAGTAAGTCATTAAAAATTGGAATTGTGTTAATTTTAGTCGAATATTTAAAGCTTTAATTCGTCCGAAGCTGTAGTACGCTGTTTGGCTATCAATCACCGTGTTTATTGTGAGACAAATGTCAGAATATGTGCAAAGAAAAGTCAAGGAATTATTTCCGAATTTACGTAACCAAAACTATGAAAAGAGATTAAGGCAGCTTGGTATGCAATCTTTCTACGACACGCCTGGACTTAAACCATTTTCAGAAATTGACAAATAATGTTATATTTTCCCCTGATCAGTTATTTAGCCAAGTGAATACTTCACATCTTCGTGGTCATCAAATGAAACTGCGGCCTAAGTGTATTCCGAGACTAAAATGCCGCCGATATATAGCTTTCCATTTGGCTAAATATAGAATGACTGGTAAGAAATGATATACTACTACTAAAATATCACGTTGAAACATGCTGACTTGTTGGGTAGTGCAGGCTGGTAGCACCACGTCATTCAGGTCTGGACTTCATGCTTTTGGACCACTGCTGTGAAACATCAGTTTTTGCTGACGCTGCTTTTGCGGTTCTCTGTTATGCCAATTCATTGAGGAAGTCATTCAGTTGGCACCGAGTATTTTCTCGGAATTCAAGGTACAAACTGGTCATTGTAATATATACTGTTATTGCCGAGAGCGTGAGTATAAACGACAAGTGTAGTTAGGAAACCATGGTTTGTGCCAGGTTGACATTTTTTATTTGGGTCTAGTCTCTAGTAGTAGGTGCTTGCCGAAAGGATGTCAAAAGAAGGGGCTGATAAATTGGGTTGAGACGGAGTTCAACCCCATGATATTCTGCCTTTAGAACCGAAAACAAGCGCTTCGCCTACTGAGCCATCGCAGTTATAAAGCTGCTATAATCGATATTCCCGTTTTTACTAAGACATATGTACCATTCGGCTTTAATTTTTATATATATACTATATATTCCATATGTTTTACTTTATTTCATTATAATCCACATAAACAGCCGGCGCTCACTTGCGCAGGAACTTGAGGTCGCAAGTTTTTGATTCGGCGTTCGTTAAGGCGGCAGTAGTATCCGACCAACCAAGTGATATATTTTATGGTTTGAACAGTCGTGGGGTTATGTCGTCTATCGGTATTTATGTGGTAGGGGTAGGTACTTCGCCACCGTCGATGTGGGTTCGTAGTTTGGACCAGCAGAATGCTACGACGTATATAGAATTTTAGGAATCGTGTGTCGGCCAGTATTTGTGTGAGTTTTGTGGAAGATTACGCTAAATCCTTTTTTGTTTTCCTAATTTAGAAACGAGATCAAATACCAACATCCAGTGTAGCTGGGCTTTTCTCAAAAAAGAGTGGGCGGCTGCCATTTTCAAGTGCACGGTTGGTGTCCTCTGGCGAAATTTTGCTCTCTTCAGATTCATGGCCTCTTGGCACATTTTTTTATTTCCACTAGGCAGAAACACACCCAAAGTACATAAAATTTGATCAAAATTTTACTAAAATTCTGTCCTGAAGACAAAAATTTTGTCAAAACCTGCTTCAAAATTGTTTTTCTCTTGATAGAAAGTGTTTTGGCAGTGTTTGGACACAATTTTTAACCAATTTTATCTTGGCAAAATGCACCCTTGCAAAATAGTGCCCCCGGGTTCATGCCCCCTGGCAAAATTCTGGAATGGAGAGCCCAGTATAGTACGGCATATAGTAAACGTAAGCTGTGTTGAAAGCAAAGCTATGACTAGCTAACACGTCCGCTGAGGATAAGTGCAAACTGCAACTAGCTTCTGTTAGATGAATCTAGCAAACAAGAACGTATTTCGCAGCTATATAAAACAACAAATATCGTTGCAATTGGAGAGCCGTAAACATACCGCATATTGTGGCGAAACAAATCAAGGCTGAACTCGTAAAAAGAAGCCGTCACAGCATAAGTCTAGCTAATTTGTTTCGATATGCATATTACCTTTTAATAATTCTTGATGTTGTTGTTATTGTAAATTTTAAGATGTATTTACAATTTTACTAACACCATAAATTTCGGTTTTAGGTAAATATAAAATAATTTTTGAAGAATTAACTATTATTTAGCAACAGAAATGATTTATGATGATCATGAACAGTATGAGCTCCTGCTTTGAGGGGAATTTCCAACTAACGTGAAAAATGGACTTTAATGAGTTTTGTTAGGTTACATATTTTTGCTATTGGCGTAGCGATACAAGTTTGAAGACGAAGGAATGTGAGAAGCAGCCGATTGTAAAGTTTGGGACGGTTGGATTTCAAACGCACGATCAGGACCGGCGCTAGCCTGTGGGTGGCCCCTTCCAAACTACGGTGCGAATCGCCCCAAACTCTTGCGAGTGGTCCTCCCAATTCCCCAGTGCCATCCCCTGCCACCGGTGGCGACGCCTTGCATCCATATTTCCTAAAAGAAATTTTATGGAAACAAATGCAAACACTAGTCTTATTAAATTGAGAAAATTCGAAATATGTGAGAGAATACTTCACCCTCAAGGAAGCACAACGGTTGCATATTTGAAATTATTGAACACGTAACAGTTTGCGTTTCATGTGATTTATGCGCTATGTGCTAGGAAAATATGTCTGTCCCTTGAAGAAATGGGTCCTTTCACATGTGGGTAAGCCCACAATTGGAGATACGGGGGTCCTGACCACGGCTCTGCCCACGACATCACGGCTTTAGATCCGCCATTAGGGACTCCACTGTCTGAGCTACCCCTGTCCGACCGCCCACAAGTTATTAAATTGTCACAATGGACAAATGTTAAAAAGATTAACCAAAAAGAAAAACCTTTAGCCCTATATTAGCTATGTAAAAAAAGCAATCTCAAATATATAAAAAGCCATAAAATATTGATAACGAAGCCTGAATAATTTTTACTGAAAAATTGAAATTTTGCGAGCAATAAACGCAGTCACAGTTACCCTTGCTGTTATTGCGATGATATTGTTCTCGAAATTTGAATGCTGCCGTTGCTTACTATTATATTTTATGTTTTTGATTGGGGGTAGGGGTGGACTATACTCTTTATTATTATTATTATGACGGCTATCGGATTATAAAATGCGACGGAATTCGTCACCGAAAATGTATGATTAGTACGCGTGACCAGTAGTATGCCGGTGGGATTATTAATTGTTCCTTCTTGGCGCGCGTTACTTAACTCTGAGTACTTTCATACCTTATGGCGCTGCGGCGTGACTACTCGATTTGCTCACTATTCGCTTCCGATAAGAAACAAAAGAGCCACCGTTAGATATTTGTGTGAGGCAAGTAGACTTAGATGGTCCATTTTGCCTACTGGGAAGCTAGGCTTCCAGGAATCTTTTAGATTTTTTACAAACTGAAGTATAGACTTAGTAGTAATAGGATCTGTGAGTTCACTGCGATCGGTAATGCCAAAAGTGGCGAATCTCAGAGTATCGTAATATTCACAATGAAATAGTAAGTGAATAGGTGTTTCTTCCGCTAGGAGACATCTTCCACATAGAGGGCTTACCGTTTGATTAATCTTATGCACATGCTTATTTAGGAGACAGTGCCCAGTAATCATAGAGATGATGAGATATAAATCTTTCCTATTGTACTTGCTGGCGGTAAGACCAGTGGTATCTCATAGTTGTAGCATCGTTTTTGTATGCTCCATTTGCGGTGTTTCTTCAAACTTTTTAATTATCTGTTCGTTCAGCCATTTTCTCGTCGTTATTCGCAAAAAGGAATCCGAAATGCCGATAACGGGTTCTGGACCCATAAATTGGGCATTTGCTCCTATCTTTGCCTAATTCATCTGCAATTTCATTTCCAGTTACATCATTGTGTCCCGGAACGCATATGAGGGTGACTTTGCTGTTTTTACATAACTTATTTAAGTTTGTTTTGCAGATTTTTACAAGTTTTGAATTACTATTTTCTTTTCTCAAGGCTAGTATGGATGCTTTGTTATCAGAGCAGATAGCTACATCGACGTTTGCTGACCGTCTGCACAGTAGGTCTTCGGTAGCCATTAATATTGCATATATCTCAGCTTGAAATATAGTTGCATACTTTCCTAAACTGTAGAGTTTACGAAGATTTAGCGTTTGATTGTATACCCCTGCACTGCACCTGCAGAGGTGCTATCAGTGAGGTGTGATCCGTCGGTATACACTACCATGTTGAATGGATCGGTTACCGCAGTCGATACCTGCCAGTCTTCTCTATTTGGCAGTTTTATTTCAAATTCACTGATCAATTCGGAAGTGATGCTTTCACTATCACATAAGAGGCGGTAGTGAGGCAACTGATCTTTTATGAATGATTCAATCGTGGTGTGAGATCTTGTAGTAGGGGTCACATCCCACATACAAGTTCTTTGTAATCTTTGGCATGTCTTGACGCTCTCACCTTTGATGAATACATCCAGAGGTGGGAGGCCCAAGATGCATTCCATGGCTGCTAAAGGAGTCGATATTAGGGCGCCAGTGATGCAGCGACAGGCAAAACGCTGGACCGAGTCCAATTGCTTCTGTGCAGTCTTCAGTTCGCAACGTTTCCACCATACAATTGCGCCATAACATAAAATTGGTTTAACAATTGCGGTGTAGATCCAAGTGGTCACATACATATTTCATTCATTACATACATACATTTCGGGCCATATACAACCCATTAGCGCCTTTCTTTTCTAATCTACATATCAGCCATCTCGTTTCCAACAATCTCTGGGTTGCCCCCTATTTGCCCTTTTTTCCTTCCCAAATCCGGTCCCTTAGGCCCCTAAAGTTCCCCCTCATCGCCTCTACACCCCGGTTACACCTCTGCCCCCACGGTTCTTTCATCTTTGTCCCCCCTCCAAACCCGGGGACTCATTTTTTTCTCTTTCTTTTGCCCAAATATTTAAAATTTATAAGTCTCAAATTTATAGGAAAATTATAATATGAAGAGTGATTTTTACATAGTAGGGCCACTAAGATTTGCCTTATTTGATGGATACTGCGCAAATATAATTGCTTTTATCGTATTCAGTAACCCTGAAAGCCTATAGATACGATCGGTTGACCTACGTACATCTGTATTGGAAATATTGCAAAGTTTAACAATATTTGGTGTCAAAATTTTCCAAACTTTCCCGCCGGGAAAGAATAACACAGCTAATATGGCGTTGAAACAATGACACTAATTGGTTTAATTGAGATATTGCTATGCATACGTATTAACACAATGGCAGCACCCGATCGCCAGGGTAACAACCAGTCACTGGTTCCAATTTCTATTCATGTATACAACCCTGACCTTATTTTCCCGTGAAAAGCCAGGTTGTTGTATTTTACGCTTATTAAAGCAGCTAAAAATAGTGGTAGTGAACTACGATACAACGATAGTAGTGGTACTGATACGTTTATTTTGTGCCTTAGATCGCCCGCTTTTGACAGGAATGTAGACACTGAGGTTTGTTTATAGTAGTAGAAATATGTACCCGTGGCTGGCTGAATGTGATCGGTGATTTGGCATGCTTAGCGATAACTAAAATAAGCTACAAGGTTAATCTAGGCATGTATTTAACTATGATTTATCGCGGAGCGCCGAACTCAAACCTTTGGTGTCATGTTTGAAGACATGAAATCCATTCGAAATGTCATAGAAAGACAACCGAAAATCCTATAATCGTAAGGACGAGCAAATTGTTGAAATACATATGTTTTAAACAAAATTTATTTCCATGTGGGAATGGAAATTGAACTTTTAAATCTGCATTTCCATGCCATAATACACATAAAAGCGTAGCAGCTTTGCCACAGCACAAAAACAACAGTAGGAAAAATGCTCGGACAGTGGCAATGTATCGGTTACGATAATTGTTAATATACTATGATTCAGTCGATGGATTGTGGTCCTGTCGTAGGTCAAACGATTTTTCAGAGCTTTTTCACTACGGTCTTGCAGAACTTTGAAAGCTCAACGGCCCCAACAAAACATAATAGTTGTAAGCTTCAAGTCCTTTAACATCGTGTTACAATCAAATATGGCTTTTAAATAGCTTTGTATCTTGATAACTATTTGTCGTGATAAAAAACTGTTAACACGTTTTGACGTAAATTTTGAGGTTTCAATCAAAAACGCTTCTTGATCTTACTCTAATTCTGAGTGTTACTATTATTGATGACCGCGATGTTTGACTAATATCATGTAGCAGTCTTTGCTACTGGGCTCTCCAAATTGGTTGGGGTCCCCTGGCATTTTTTGGTTCCCCCTGGTTCACCCTCTCTTCGTAAATTTTTTTGTTTCCAATCGGTCCAAAGTACATAAAATTTGAACGAAAATTCCGTTCTGAAGCCAAAAATTTCGCAAATTTTGTCAAAATTTGCTTCAAAATAGCTTTTTCTCTCCATCAAAACCATTTTAGCAGTGTTTCTGACACGATCTTAATCGTTTTTCTCTTGGAAAAATGTCTCCTGGCAAAATCGGGCGCCCACCGGTTCCGAACCAGGGCCCCCTGGTTCATGCCCCTGGCAAAATTTTCAGCGAATGGAGAGCCCAGTGCTAAAATACCTAGGAGGTAAGCGCCCTTTTCTGTGTCCAAAACAGTAAATTTTGGACCATTTCAAAATACCTAATTATGCAAAGAAAGCTTTTTTGTGATCTTTACAATTAGCAGGAGTTCCGAGACCACTGAACTTCGTTGGAGCTTCGCTAAGTCATAAATTAGTCGGGTGTGCGAACATTCGTTGTGGGGAAATAATCTATAATTGCCCGAGCGAAATGGTAAGCCACGTGGCTCTTTACTCCAAATAATCCGATTGAATGACCATATGATTGTTTTGGATACAAATTTTTTTAGAAGTCAGTCGACAATCAATTTGACACTGAATACGCAATATCGTTGGATGTCCTCGAAGGTCAGCGTCAGGAACTGCTTCAGCAGATTTACGAATATGGCTCAACATTAATAAAGCTGGAAACGATTGAATTTGTAAGTATAGTTACAATCAGAATTAAGTGCTCAAAAATCTATCGAAACTTCGATTTCGATCGTTTGTGTTTAAACGAAAATCGATCGTTTGGAAACGATGATCCATTACACGAGTTAATTCGATTGCGTCAAAATAAAAATAAAAATTTAATAAAACATGTTAGTTCGCGTTTAATTTAACTAATTTCGATTGTGTTGAAACAAAAATATTTTTTATAAAAATGTTAGTTTGCGTTTGATTTAATGTATTTCGTTTAAACGAAGATCGATCGATTTCGTCTGCGTTCGATTTTATAAGCACTTAACGTAAGTTTACTGTAATTACTAATTGATGATATCAATCTTCAGAATATGGGGACCTGGTGCTAAATAAGCAGTGGTTGGGAATTTTGGAAAGTTTATCGTACATTAGCATTTATCGGTGCATTTCGATTATGAGTTTGGACTCTTGGCAGAACTGCGTATAATTTTGGGGGCTAATTTGGATAATTATTTTATTAATCTGAATTATTTTACTGCTTAATAAAATGTATTCTTTGTTAATTTGAATATTTGCAAGTCGTAGGTTAAAGGCTGCTTCCTACTATGATTTGATTTATAATATCAAAAAATTTAAATAGTTTCAGATTATTTCACTACAATAATTAGGAGTCGAACCTGGGCCGTCCACAGCCTTTCAAAAAGTGTTGTAATACTTTGGGGGTCTGTTATTAATTCTCGGGACTTAAAAGTGGGTAACAAAATTATGTTCTATATTCTAAATGTTTTCATTTTTTCAGATGCTTTTACTGTCGTACACATACTTTTATGGTATAAAATAGCGTATTAGCATTAGGGATAGTAGTAATTAATGCTGAAAATATTTTTTCTGCACAGAAAGCAATTTTAAACGCATTAATGAATCTTTGAAACTTAGCGATCAAAGTGAGCGCTATGGGAAATCTTGAAAATTTTTTTCACTCATTGATTTCGATCAATTTTTTATTCGATGACGATGTTCATTTTAGTTGAAACCGAATACTGCAATCCCATCTTGAGGGTCAAAATTGAAACAAAGCAGGTTTTAGGAGTTTTTTGCCAAATCTGGCCATACGAGTATCAGTGTTTCGCATACCACATCTCACGACATAGGCTTCTCATCTAAAACGGATTCAGGTCATCGACATCTACAATTTTTTAATACTTGAAACAAACCAATACTTTACACAGTTCCTGGGCGACGAACCGATTTCCAAAATGTAGTCATTTACGTAGTTATATATTAAGTACTGGGTATAAAGAATAGATAATATATTTTTTTCGGCATACTGAATATGATGGTTTGATTATCTATAATAGCTCAGCACGAACGTTTCATGCCTTTTCAGATGTCTAGATTCTATGGAGCCTTCTTCTTTTTTCCAGGTTGATTGACCAGGTGGTCATTGTCGGCGTTTTTATCAGACCTGACAGTTTTGCTTGGAAATGGAAATAGCGTTTTGATTAGACCTGACAGTTTTGCTTGGAAATGGAAAGAGTGTTTTATGTTAGACCTGGCAGTTTTACTTGGCATGGGAATAGCCTTATGTGACAAACGCTAAAGTGTCTTCCCGTAAACATGGAAAAATTCGTAGTGGTCCGACTGCAAAACAACTGTAGTTAATTATTGCTCAGTAATAATCCATGCACTATATTAATGATTCCAATCACCTACTGAGTGACTTTAATGGTGACATTTATTTTATTGAAATTTCTTGTATTCATATCTAAGTTTTTTCTTGTTAGGGCACCCAGGATCGAATCCTGAATCCAGGCCGCGGATCTGAAAATAGTACAATTATTATTAGTGATACTACATCTTTGCTGCGGAGCGAAAAACGATTAACTGGTTCTAGTCCGAAACATAATGGTCTAGTCGCCGCGAAACCTGGAGTTGTGGATAGAGTCATCAAAACTAAGTGCCGAGATGTAACGAAAGACGGCGGCGTAGTTACTAGCGGAACGAAGATCCGACATCCAGGTGCCAATCGACAGCTGCTGCCTTTGGATAAGTCCGGCAATGCCAATGGAAAACACAATAAATGTACAGTTGATGATTCTACATCAAGAACAAAGACTGAGTCAAAAATGGAAAGTTCTAAGGCCCTTAGAATGACCCATCGTGCCAAACAAGCTGCAATGTCCACAGCTACAAAGAGCCGAATTGGAAATTGGCGGAAGGTTGCTGACAAAAAGACGAATGACTGTTCTGTAGGTGATAGTAGAAATAAACGTGAGGGTGGCCGCGTGTCTGAAAGTGATGAAGTTGGGCCTGCTGCGATTGGAGGCTCTCGTGGTAAGCGTTCAGCGAGCAACGAAGCCGTTGGTAACGTAGCGAAAAGGGTTTGTTCTGACGCCAATGCAAAATACTCTAGTGTCCCGAAAACTTTATCCGCCCTGGCAAAACCAGTCACAAATACCGAAGCCGCGTGCGTTGACCGCAGCGGTTCGACCAAGGTTCGTGGCTGTACATCCCGGATTAGTTGCACCGAGGCTACTGCGGTTTCTGAAGATCCTACATCCACGTTTGAGTCTTCAAATTTGTCGTCGTCTGTACGCAAATCTACTGCCAATGACCGGCCAAAGTGCAGTTTTAGTGATTGCTCATCAGCGAATAATCCAATACGAACGAAGAATACAGTCAGCAACCCTTCGTCTAAGATCGGCCTGTCTGCCTCGAAGGTCACAGATGCGCTGAATGCTGTTGCTGTTTCGCCGTTTGATAAAAATGACGACTCCAGCATTTCTTCTTCTGAAAAGCCTTCTGCTTCAAATATGCAACTCTCGAAGAATCGAAGCGATACAATGTCGTCCTTTATGGATGATGTCAACACAACCGCTCGAAATCCTGGAAATCCGCGTCCGCTAAAGCCAGGAAAGAAGCGATCTGAAGAGTTAAGGTCAGCCCATACCGCAAATACCTTGCCTTCGTCTCAAAAAAATAATTGCTCAACGCAAAAATTGTATCCTGGTTGTACTGTGACTGCTGGAACTTTTAAAGCCAAAGACGCAGCAAACCCAAATGGCGTGAGTGTACAACGTTCAGATCATTCTACAAATCAACATTCCATTGACGCTATTTCATTTGAAAAATCTCGTGATGATGGTCAAGTACTTGCTCTAGCTTCCTATGGAATTGGCAAGCCGCAAAAGCGACGGTTGAGCCGGATGACAGAGGAAATGATCGCTACCAGTTGTAGGGGAGTGGTTAATAATAATTGTCCTACGTCATGTGCCATACCGACTGAATCGGAAATGCTTGGCTTATGTAGTAGTACACTAGAGAATGGAGCGAGGGAGGCTACGGCAGTACAGTCACTACAATCGGCACACATGGCTTACGAAGAAGGCTCGTATGCGGATGTGTCCTCGAACAGTTCAACAACCGCTGCAGATGCAATTCTGGCCGTTTCTGCTGTTGTAGGAAGCAACGCTGCTGCTCGTGTAGGAACTGGTTGTATTGGCTTGTTAGATAAACTTGAAAGTACCATTTCTCCCGTTACGGTTCCGATGATTCCCGATGCGACATGGAACGTGATGGCAACTCAATCGCCGAGACTAGATGGACAGACTAAGCAATCGGAATCGACTATCAACGTCGTTACTACCTCACCAAAAACAACAGCAGGAACAGCGCTTAGCTGCAGTGTTTCAAGCTTCGCTGCCAGTGCAGCGGCAGTCTTAGCGACAGCTCCTTGTTCGCTAAGGAAATCAGGGTGCTTGGACTCCGTTGGAGAAAAAGGCGTGATGCCAGGTCAAAGGAATGCCTGTAGTGAGGCGACTGCTAGCAAAAGTACACGTTCGCTAAACTGTCACCCCAATAGTCCGATTGTGGGCATTGAGCGAAGTAGAGCAGTGACCATGGATGTCGAGCCAGTAACAGTCAAACAAGAGATCGACTCGCCGGAATGTACTAGTGGTGACGATAATCGCGGAGGCTCTGGCGGGCAACCGTTGCTGTTATCAATGCTGGCCCAGCTAGAAGAAAAACGGTTTAGTAGACATTAACAGTCGTATATAATACGCTTTTGTATTGTGCATTTTACGCAGCGCAGGGTTTTGGATAATATAGTAGTTTGGCTGGTCCAATTCGATTTTGTTTTGCATTGTGTGTTTTAATATAGTCAGAAAATGTATGCATGCGATTGAAGCGAGTCGTCAACCGCAAGACTATAGCTGTCGAGTGATTGTTATATGGCGACTGATAATGACCGTTTCGACAGCGTTACGCTTTTTGTTCTGAAGATCCAAATATGTGGCTTTAAATGGTAATAGACTGCGTTAGGGAAGAGTATGTCACTTCCCTGCACGCACATGTTAGCCCGTGTTTGATGACGCGGGCGTTTTCGGTTAGACCCCCCTAATGCACTCTTGATGGTAATAATACAGCCTGATCAGTTTTGGTTTTTTTACATCGCATCGAAATATTTTACCTAAAGGTTTATTCATTAAGAGACGCTGTTGAGTTATGGTCATTGTATAACGCTCCGCAGCAGGTTACTTGCGTCTACTAAGAGATGCCAAGGTTGGTTTTTGCCTTTTTTGGGACATGAACGCGGTAGTTTTCCTCATATGTTTTCTAATTAGCACCCTTTTATAACTCGGCGCACGACTTTGTACTTTATTATATACATATATTTGTCATAAAATGGTATGTATTTTCAAAACATGCGTTTTTAAAGGACCGTCATGGAGTTTTTATTTAAAAATTTGTTTTGGATGTTTACGTTTCAAATATGTATTTAGTCAGTTGTGTGGCGGCTCAAGTAAGGCTGAAAAGGGCAATATTGGAATATATGCTGGGTTCTCCAAATTATGAACGGCGCCAGGTTAATGCCCCTGGCAAAATTTTCAGCGAATGGAGAGCCAGATATACCTATGTAGTAGTACGGTTGAAGCCGGAACAGCGTATATACTACAGAAGTCTGTGGGCGCGAGCCCAACCCGGCGGTAAAGCATAAGGCCTAAAGCTTAGCTTTAGTATATGAATAAATGGTAAAATTTGGATTTGCTCTACACGTTTCTGCTTCACTTTGGCGCAATGCCCTATAAGTATTTTGTCCGCAATTTATGCCTCATTATTTATTGTTTTGTTCTTTATTGATATGTAGCCAGGTTTGTGGAGAACGTTGTGTTTCTGTCGAAGTGATTCCTATCCCACTGTAGTTGTTCCCTGAGTGTGTTTGATTTTGATTTCTTCCTGCCCATTCACAGTTTGGTTTGCTCAAATTGAACTGAATCAATCGAAGACAGCAAATGTCCACAATCTATCAGTTTGCGCAGTATGGGTGCCTGCAGCTATAATATTGTGAATTGTGGTAAAAGCCAAACCGGTGTCCACTTCAGCCTGGGTTTACTAATAGAAAAAGAATGTTCCGCGTTTTAGGGAAAGTTTTTACTGTGAATTTTAGTAACTTGCGAACGGTTTTCACTTTAGACACTAGTGATGGGCAATGATATCTGGATACGGTTTGATATCCGTATATCCGCGACGTAGGAGTAATCCGGATATAGTGACAGTGCATTTTCATGGCCAAGCGCAAAATTTTACTACTAGAGAACGACAAAACCTTGACTCGTGAATGCTGAAATGATACTGTTTTCATGTGACCTTCTTGGGAGACGTTTTTGTCTGTATATATTTTGGCTTTAAGCTGTCAATTTTAGTTCATACCATATTTGCCGTAGCCCCTCAGGCATCGGGAATATAGTCACATACTTATATAGCCTAGCGACTACGCAATCACAGAAGCTAAACCATGTACCACATTTAATTAAGCCACACTGGTCTAGGGAAATATGAATCGTGTTTTATGAAACGTTTTATTCAACCTGCGCTATAGTGACAACAGCAAGGTAGAAAAGAGGGAATGGTGCGAAGTCAAAATTTGTGAATTTTTGATTTGAGATGACTCGATAAAATTTGAAATTTTGGGGACATTCGCTTTTTTGAGAGTTTCATTGTTTTGGTTTTTTATTGTAAGTTGATTGTTGGATTGTCCATATATTTTTTAAATAGACCGTTGTTGTTGCGGGATGTCATTTGGAATAGTAGTAAGAAAAAATACTGTAGTGCACGTGTCTTGGTGGCAAATAATGTGCTCATGACATTTGTTTTGACACTACCTATCGTGTTATGTGACAATGCTGGTCCTATTACCTTATATCTTGAAATTTGAGGCATTTTGAAATATATACTGCTAAATCTGCTGCTTAGCTTATTTTGCTGAAAATTGCCAAGTTCAAATAACCAATTTCAGATGGTATAAACTTCCAGTTTCTGTTCGACATTAGGTATTTAGCTCCTGTTTTTTGGACTTAACTTGCAAGATGGCAACCTTTGGGTTTACATTTTGGTTCTATCTATTCCCGACGTCCCATCAAGATACCAAAAAACATCTTAAAGTTCCACTTATGAATAAATTAGTGTTAGCAAAGAATGGTGTTCATAGCAAAATTAAATACAAAATCTGGTATATTTGAAGTTTAAATAAAACTTTGAAATTGGGATATGGTTCTTATCCGGATTATCTGATGGATGCCACAATTTTAAACCAGATATTCGTATGGTAAGCCACCCCATTACCAATAATCACACTCTACTGTTTTGAGACGTGTTTGCCAACTGTCAACAATCAACTAGTGAATTTATTTTGCGCAACTTCAATTTTATATATAGCCCTGTTTAGTTCTATACTCTCTATTGAATGGCGGTTCAACGAAAATCATCAAAAATTACGCAATTATCGCTGCTTTAGCTATGTTAAGTGGTATGTTATGATATAGTTGAGATTTCCCCGAAATCCGTGTATATATATACCGTCAAATAATGAAATATAAAGAAAAATTAGTGCTAACAGGACCAACGACCCCCCTTTTTTTTGGTTCAACCGCAAACGAAATTGTTTTAATGATTCCGGTTGAAAATCATGTCGGAAATTGTCTTAAAACTAGCCTCTCTCACACTATAAAAAATTTTCAACAGTATTTTTGACCACACTTCACATTTTTGTATAAAAATTCGCTATTTTGGCAACAGTTGCATTTTTACTTGTTTATGACGTACTTAATATACCAATTCTGGACCTGCTCTCACATTTCTGAGCGGGACCCCTTCGGACCACCATTTTTAGTTACCCACTTTGGGACGCGACCCCCCCCCCCTTTCAAAATTCCTGGCTACGCCCTTGCCTTTGATATACAAAAAATGTTATTTTTGCCAAAATCTTAAATGATCATTTCCTGAACCGCCTGGACATCCTCGAGTCCAAATGTCTTGACCATTTTGACGCCGGAGCTATAACCATGCCTGTAAAAACAGTTGTTTCTATATATATTTGTAGGTTATTTTCTTTCTGTTCTGTTATGCTATTTGTATGGTATAAATATGATATTATATAGATATTACGTCTGATTTCTTAGCGAATTGTAGGTTGTATCATATGTACTATACCGGTTAACCGCTTAAATTCCAGCGAGTGGATGACTTGATGATAAAACTTTTCTAAATAGATATGTCAAATTATTCTTTTTGACAACAGACGTATTGAATATTTACTGTTTCTTAATTTTTTTGGAACGACCCGACTTAATCGAAATTTTGTGCTAGGGAAAGTGTTTCTTCTTGCGTTTCTATAGCGCCGAAATCTGCTTCTTTGCAAAGTGTTTGATCACGAGTCGTCAAGTATAAAATATATATGAAATGTGTTACTTCCGCCAAATTTTGTGCTGTCCTGGAGGCCCAAGTTCCGTTAAGATTCGTAGCTCACCTATAATTAGAAAAGTTTAATACTGCATTTACGTTATAAGTTGCCCACCACGTGGAAGTTTCGTCCACGTACAGCCTGCGTAACACAATTAACGATATAGTGTACAGAACACCAATACTGTATTTTAAGCAATTTTATATGGTGTTTCGGAGACCATCAGCATCGATGTATAATGGTATCGTGGATACCGTGAACTTCTGGCTAGCGGTGATAAAAGTCCATCGGCAAGATGCACTGTTATTTTCCCGTTGTAGGGAGTTTATATAGCGCAAGCTTTGTCTATGCACTTTCTACGCAAAGCTTTAAACGGCATTGTTTATGGAATACAATCAATTTCACTTAGCTAATTTTCCCGCCTTTATTAAGCAACTGTTCAATTATAGGGTGTCGAAGACACCATAGTGTAATGTTCATGGTGTCCACGACACCATCGCTTGTGCTGCATGGCATAACCTTCCAGGTACCATGCACTATGGTATGGTCATGATCATACAGTGACAAATCTTCCACATGGCGGCTGTTTAATAATGAGTTTCCAATCGTCGCAGTTTAAGCATTGGGATGCCTCGCCGCGCGGATATATTGTCAAATATTAAACATAGTGAATTGCGTAAGATATATCTGTTTTTACGGTTAAAATCTAGCGCATACGAATAAACTAAATCTAGTAAACAGCGGTACGCGGAGTTTCAGTTAAATTATAGTTTTACGATTTAAACTTTACACGCTATTGCAAAGTTAGCTTTTTGTTCAGGGGTAGTATAGTAATGACAGCATGGCCTATTTTGATACGTTAATTTCTGCAGCATGTAGAAGCAATAAGCGGTGTCGAGAATATGTGTAAATGTAATAACGGTACGCAGCTACATGGCGCCACTTCTAACACCGTCCGTGCTCATGCGACCCCGGCTTTACCTAACAGGTGGACCAGATTTTCGCAAATTTCATAGCTTCTAGGTCATACCCAAAAAGTTAAGGTGTTTAGCAAGTCGCAGTCTCCTTTCACGAGGTGTGTTCACACTCCGCCCGTTTGGTTGCACGCATGTTCAGTGTCGCATATGAATACCTATTGAGGTCTCTGAGGGAAGTTGACACCCACACCTGCTCATAGATCGTGATGCCCAAATGATGTTCCCTATCCTGACCACACTTGAAAGGTGTTTGATTCGAGATGGCTAAAGAATGATGCAGCTGTTCTGAAATTCTACAAATTTTGACTAAGTCTCAGTCGGTCATCTAACTCTACAGTCTAGCCCCATTTCAAGTTTAACGTCGGACGTTCTAGTCAATGATTTATTAGCTATGATTGTTCGCATGGGGAATAACGATTTCATCTAGTAAACTAATCGTCAGTAGAGCATGAAGTTTTCATGAACGGCTACCTTAACTAGTGCAGTAGATTCCTCTCGCGACATTTCTATTACTCTCTTCATTTACCATTTGTTGTAAATTATACGAGACAAGTCTTGGGATCTGGTATCAGGCCGTGGCGTGCAAGCTGACTGGTCTGAACGAACAAACATAGTACACCGTTAGTTCATGAACGGCGTGTAATTAAGACAGGACGCGTTAGTATATTTCCTAGATTTTAGTTGGACGTATATATATAGCGCATGATAAATAAAAGCATCCAAGTGGAATACGCGACAGCCCTAGAATAAAGACAGAAGACAATAAGGTGTTATGTTGGTACGTCGACACAGCATGAATCCGACATTATATATCCCGAGAAAAAAAGAGCATAAAGGAGATGTAGGATTACGTTCCATGAAGATGACGGACGAAAGAGCAGCTAGCCTTCTGACTCCCAATTTTGGCGAACTTCATTTTAACTGACTCCGGAAATACGCCCTGGTGTGCTTCGGGATAGCCTCCACATGGCGCGCTACGCTACCACTATTCAGATAGAAAACAGACCTCGCTTTGGGGATATTCTATTCCCGGCACCCTGCGCTACGGCAATATAGGGCAAACCACTTCGAACGAGGAACAAAACTTGTAGCAGGCGACCAGAACATTGAAATAAAGTGCGAGACCATTAGTAGTTCCATGGCTATACAATACCGTACACGTTACAAACTTTAAAGCCAATAATCGAACATATATTACTCAGAAGTGTCTCGGTACGGACCGAAATCTTTATGTTTTTGAACTCGGCTCATTGCGAATGCCAATAGCTTGATCCCCAGAATCGGGAAGTCTTTAGTTCCGGAACATTACATTACTTTTTGCATTAAACACTGAATGCTCGGGCACTGCAAGCTATTATTTCGTTATGTCTACTTCGTTCTGCAGAAGCGATCTCCGAACTTGCCATCACACGGGCGATGCCTTCGAGCTAGATTTATAACAATGACAGTCTTTGTGTTCGTCGAGCCTGGTTGCAACTATTTTTTTAACTTCACTGAATTCCTGAACAACACCTGTTATAATGGTTTTCTTATTTCCTAGTTTTACTGTCGAGGACATAAGTAGAGCGTTTGACAAAAAGTCCATCTCGTTACAAGAGCTGTACTAAATGCGTTAGAACCCTAGACGCATGGTAGATACTAACGGCAATTAAATCATATGTCCACTCAACGCGTAAGTTTCTCCGAAACCATTATTTGAAAGCTGTAGGGACAGTTTAAACTGTCGTGCTCTAACCAACAAATTGGTCCTTTTTGGGACACGGAGAATGAAACATCTGGGGGAATCTTGCACTTCGTGAATTCTGATCATAAACCAGTTCACAAGCCTGAACATAAAACTTTATTTTGAGCCCAGGGAGGCGCAGCCTAATCGGGTCCCCATCTACTTTTTACCCAACTTTTCGTGTTGCCTGTTTGATCATTAGCCAAGCTAAGGCATGGGGCACGACTTGCGAGATCTTAAAACCGCTTTACCGCTAGCCAAAGTTGGCCCCTAATCTCAAATAGCAAATTTAGAGTTGATCTAGGGGCGACTTTTAGTTGGTATAAAAATAACGAATTGCCGTCATGCAAACAGTAAGGAACATTTGGTGGTTAATAATTTACCACACTATGCTATGACCGCTTGGGGCACAATTCCAAGAACTTTTAAGCGTTGCCCCCAACTAAAGTTTTAACTACCAATTTTGGTGGCGGCGATTTGTACGATTTTCACCGATTCAATAGTTGACCAGTTTTGCAGTTCCGAAGGATATAACTAGTTTTTGTGACTGTCTTACAATCAAGATTAATCTCTGCGCTCGCATCTCGGACTCATAGATACCGTATGTCACATACACAGATTTGGCTGAAATTTACATAGTTTTCCGTACTTCCCAAGAAATCGCCATTCATTTTCTTACTAATTTTGTCTCTCAGTATCGTCTGGGCGTTCTTCGCTTTATAATGAAATATAATCATTTTTAGGCTGCCTTTGTCCTCTACGCTTGGGCTAAACTTATGCGCATCGAATCATAAAATACCTGGATGTATTCAAGAGCCGAAAAAGGACAAGACGCCTCTAATCTCAGCGGCTATAAATTGTGAATTAGTTCATGCAGTGTTGCGAAAATATAACGTAAATCGCTCGTTCAGGGGTCTGATGGTACGGAGCCAAAATCTACTGCCGTAGTTGCTTAGAAATGGGTTGGGTCGTATAATCTCCAAACTGGATAGGGTTTAGTTTTAGTTGGCGCTTTTGGCAACTCTTCCGGATCATAAACACCTACTCTAGTGAGGCCATATCCATAGTCTTGGACGATCCTAAGGCGCTATCACTGCTATTAATTCCAGAGTAAGAATAGAGCTTTATCTCCCTGGCTTTCTATTCCCGGGTTCCTGAAATTCCTGATTATTTAATTTTTTGCTAACATTGTGCGAATATGCACACAGTATTTTTATCAATCATTGGACTCATGGTTCATAATAATAGGAATATTAATTTGAAACCTTAGGAAGGAGTTGTATACCTTACTGCATACATGCATGTGTAGTATTTTGAATAAATACACCGATTTATTGTTTTAATAAAATTTCGCTATTCGAAAAAAATTATTCCTTCACTATAAACGCGAAACTCAGTGGAAAATATTTCGTAAAAGCTTTTACTATTGAATATTTAGTATATACTAATTTCCTTTACTTTCTCCTTGAATATCTACGAATTTATACCCACATAATGAAATTTTTCCTTATGATAATAATCTCATAACTATAGGGAAATTTCACAACTATGTTAGAGAATTATTGCGTTTGAAATGTTTATATATATAATTTAAGATATTGTCACTAGTATGGTTAAACAGGAGTTTAGGGTAAAACTGACCGAGCCAAAATTCGTCTCAACGTTTTTGCTTGCAACTACAAAATATCACGTTTATGCTTTCCATAAAGGCATGAACTCGTAAATAAGCTACATTGTCATTAATCGTGGTTTGTGTCATATGTGTACATTTAAGACACATGTATGCATTAAAAGTTTTCTATGTCCTCG
This sequence comes from Trileptium ribeirensis, assembly GCA_030248225.1. Classification (NCBI taxonomy): domain Eukaryota; kingdom Metazoa; phylum Nematoda; class Enoplea; order Enoplida; family Thoracostomopsidae; genus Trileptium; species Trileptium ribeirensis. The sequence goes on along the minus strand of JASANE010020528.1, from coordinate 5,274 downwards.
ATCTGACGTGTGTAGTGCAAGTGGCCTTCAAGTGACACTAGTTAAGCTACACAAACCATTGTAAATTCATTAAATGCGGTATAATGTATATTTGTTGTTTGAACAGGTTGTCCAATGTTTTAGAAACTTTTGACCGACTGTCCTATTTTGCAGATGCGATTTTGATTACTTCATAAGCGTCACACTGTTTAGATTGATTTAAATACCCGCTGTAAACCGAGGGACAGTGCCGATGTCAAACCTCACGGACGATAGTCCATCACTGTTCCAACTGAACCACTGGGCTTTCAATACCGGTTAAATTAAACTCGTTGAAACATTGCGAAATGTATAATGTGAACGGTCTCCGCGCAGCAACTAAAAACAAAACATAGTTTCCTTCAACTTATCGCTCTCGAGTAAAACAATTTAATATCTATAATTTACTTTTAACGTTAACGTATCTATAACGCAGAAACCTGCAAAATATAACATACTTACCAAAAGTTTAAGATATTAAGTGAGCAGTTGTGGGTGGTTAGAAAAAGAATAATACTTGTGAGTAGGTTATGTGGCGGAAGCTGTCCTCAAGCATTTATGCTTAGCGGTGATATTAAAAGATTGTGATAACCCAAACATTTAGGATAAGGTTTGCATAAAGTACCGAAATCGTCTTGTAAGAACTCCGCTCAGGATTCTTATATCCTAAGCTATGTAGGAATCTTGGCCACGGTGGGTGTTTGAATTTCGTACTGAACCATCTCGGTCTGCAGCACTCGCTGTTCTTCGCAAGCCATCCAGATCAGTGACATACAAAAGTCAGAGACGCCAACCATTCCAGCCAAGAATTATTAGAAATGACCGACATTGTTCCTCCTATCCAACGGGAACCAACGACCTTGCTTGCAAACTAAAACCGATGCCCGTGGAAACGTTGGTTATTAAAATTTAAAACCAAATATCTAGGCTTGTAACAGCTAGACGTTGCAAAACATCTAAGTTTTTTACTGTTCCTACAACAAACAATCAATGTTAATAAACAGTCCTAACGCTGGTTGCAGCTGCATGCGAAATGAGCAGCTCGGAAATCTGTCGGGTCTCCAGATGCGTTCGCATGTCTTCGATCCAGCTCTTCGCAATCCGGGACGGCTCGCCGCGCAGTAGTTGAAGGATTCTGAAATAATAATTGTTGCAAGATTTTAAATTTATTCTGGTCGAACCTCGTACGCTTATTTGCATGTTTTATAGCATTCTTGTATACCATTTTGACAATATAAATTCGCGTGTGTACAACACTAGTTCGGTTTTAATAAATTCAGTTTGGGGCAAAGAACGTTTCACTCAATTTCTACTCAAAATGTTATTCTGTGTAGCAGAATACCTCAATAATTCGGTATGTGTTAAGCTTATAATGCACCTTGTGCTTAATAAAGCAATGAGAACATCAACGTGCGTTAATATTCGTTGTCACTGTGAGATTTCTTAAAGACCAAAACCACAGTTCCTACATAATGTAGGACTTCTCGTATGCTGCCTCCAACCACGCAACCCGGTTTCGACTGGCTCTAGTTTGTCAACCGCTAAACGATATACATAGACACCGCCAAAAGTAGGTGCATAAAACAGACGTAGAAGAATGAAATTCGTCCGTCCATGTTTAAAGAAACACATAAAAATTCCACCCTTTCGCGTCCGGATGAAAATGCATCAGTCCGCTTCCAGACGCAATTTAGTCCGTTTTCGTTTAAACAAGGAAACAAAATTTCGCCTTTATGCGTCCACCAGCTGCACTTACTTTTGTCCGTTACTGTACTCATTCGGGTATTCACTGTTTGACTATAATAAACCTATAAATTATTAACCGTTTTTGTTACAGCTATCAATACAGAACTCTTATCATTACGTTGTGCTAGCACCTTTAGCGCATTTAGAAGACACAAATCTTTTAAGTTTACTTTTGATCCGAACAATATATAATTATTGTTAATTAACTCATGCGCACAGTGTCGGCAACGCCTGGTCGTGCAATCAAAACCGAAAAACTGAATGATATAAAAAGCAACTCCGATTTATCGATCGCTACGCCAACCGCTTATATACAAATCTAGCTGGTGGAGAAGCAGACAATGACAGCGATATAACACTGATCTGTAAGCTAGGATATAAACCCAATGAGTAACTTGAATCTTATTCACTACCGAAATACTGATAGGAAAACTCGGCTTGCAATGTAGCATTTTTGACTTTGAATAGTAACAAAAGTAGAAGACTATAACACAACAAATACAGGTTGAAATATTGCGAACATAACGCTGATAGACTTACTGAAAGTACGATCGACTGCTAAGCAGCTAATAATGTTGTATTGTTTGGCGATGATTATTATCCTGTTTTCACTAAAGTGACTTGTGAATTCAATAAACATTGCGAAAGATGACAGCTTACCGCACAGCCGACTCGTAGTCGCCGCTGCCGACTAACGCTGTTGCCCTCGCAATGATACCAAACGTATCACCGGGAACTACCGGGCTTGACGGATCAGCGGGGATCTCGGACTGGGCCGATATCTGACCGAGCTTCCATGAATCAAATACGACGAGCGACTGAAGAAATGACAGCAGGTACTGAACAATCGTTCCACCGTTCTCGTCGATTAGCGCTGTCCGGCGACATAGTCTCCGAACCTAGAATTCGATCAAGATCACAAGTATTTATTAACAAAGGAATTATAATCAATATTAACACATTCTTAGTCGAATCGTTGCTATAGAAGCGATAAAGTATCGCGGTTGCCCGAGCTTGTTAGAGGTAGATCGTATATAGTAAACTCGTGTAATGTCGACACTCGTGTAAAGTCGACACTTTTGAAAAAATATTGTCTACATTAAGCTTTATTACGATAAAATATTAAAGGAATGACACGAAAATTACAATACGAGTTCTGTGGTTCGTTTAGTCCATACCACGTACATTAGAACTTCACAGACACACTTAATGACGGGCCAAACTTTATTTTAGTCGGGTCACGTCTTCATAAAAATTTTTTGACATTGTTTTTTGGTTTGCAATAGTTTTCTAACCGCTCGTTAGCTAGGTATGCTGAAGGATTTATCAGCCAATTTAGAGCTCAAATTAATGGCTGCGATCTTATCTTTCAAATGCTGTAAAAATTACTGTCAAATTGTTCGTACGGGGGTCTCATATTAAGCTTTAAGATATTGAGCCGAGCTAACATGTTTTTCGTGTTATGTCTACACAAAATTCTTTTTGTGTCGACACTTGTTTCTAAAGTCGACAATTCAAAATAATAACAAGCTTTGTGTAGTTCTGGGCGAAAATAAGCCGCAGACGAACTAATATCAAACACTACGGTACTGAAGATGTGTTTTGTCGCGTGTTGTTTGTTTACTTCTCGATAAAAATCTAGGTTTATTGTTTTTTTATTTTTGGCGCGTATACTGTTTGTCGCCACATATTGAAAATGAATGATTCAAATTCTGTGTCGCATAAGCGTAAAGCGTCTCAAAATGATGGAATTGTCACCGTACAAACTAAACTAATAAAAATAATAAACAAGTAATGTGACAATTTTGTATAGACTGCTCCGGAGCCAGAGGTAGGATCGCTGTGCCCCTCAACCAGGGGAGACAGGCTCACGGGAGGACAAGCAGGAGAAGAATTCCTGGAAAAATAGATGTTATAGTGTGCAAAATAGGGACTTTCCATTTTAAGGGTCCTCAAGTTTATGGTTGGGGCTTGAATTAGCTATTCGGGCTCTGCAGTTTTAAACATGATGCGAAATTTCCGGGAAACCGATGAATCCCCGAAATTTGACACGGAGTTCACCGTCTCAACAGCTCTACTCATTTCGCAGTACTCTGACCATGTAACACCGACCCACATAAAAATTTGGCCACGCAAGGCTTCTGCACCTCTGTGTTGACTGCCATGTCCTTCGAGACCATATACGCCCCGTCATACTTGCCGACAAAGGAGGGGGTTACACCCCCCCCCCCCGAGGCCCAAAAGCAAGGGGGTCCACCCCGCCCCAGAGCTGTGGTTGCGGACCACCTTCCAAGCGAAGCGGAGTTAATTTACGAAAATATGACGCCGGCGACCAAGAATAAAAGTCGTCACCACCGAGACCCCCACAAACGTGAAATATGGCACCCACGACCAAAAAAGGTCCTCGTGACCGACCCTCGAAGAAATATTTGACCGGCAAGGAGAAGGGATTCCTCACTGGCATCGACCCTCGGCATGTGTGTCCCTGACATGGCGAGCCGTAGAGGCATGTATAACTATGTCACTGGCATAAGTCAAGCTGGATTGCGTAAGGTCACATTGTTGCAAAAAGGAACATATTTCATCAGGCGAATTTAAGCTGTCCCCCATTGCTGCCAAGAAAACATATGTATGAAACGCTTACATATCAAACAAATTATTATAATTTCCGACAAAAACTACGAAAGAGAGATCATCCAAACGCACTGTATGGCTATACAAAGAATGCGGTTTCGATTATAACGAAGATAAGGCAGGGATTGAGTGGATTCAATGTATTGAATATTGCGGCTGGGTGCATGAAAACACTTGCGGTGTCTCAACTATTGCCACCTACTTTTGCAAGTCTTGTTTCGCTGAAGTTAAAAAATTAGCTGCATGATTATTTTAATTGTATGTTTGCTTATACTTGGAATGCGCTAAAGATGGCTTTGAGAAGCCATTCAACACCTTGTGTACGGCCTGCCCAAGTCAGGCTAAAGGGCCTTAGGTTACAATCTTTGCAAAGTGACAACTTTAGTGTGGGGGTACATGGCGTTATAAGCGTCGATTTGGCTTAGTGATGCTCTAACGGCCACATACATAAGTGTTGATGGTTAGGATTTGCGTACGTAGAACTTCTTGTCAGCTTGACTTTGGGCGTACAGGGAAGCAGTCTAGGAGGGGTATTGCACCCTCTCTTGAAGCATGGCAGAGGAGGTATTTTTGTAACAGGGCCGCTTCGGCCCTGTCACGAGCGTTGCCGGATTTCCACGCCCAGAATTGCATCGGGACGCGCTGACACACGATCATCGGCATAACAGACCGTTACTGACGTTAATAAACCATTTTGTATAAAATGCTTAAACCGTTTTGTATAAAATGTATAAACTGTTTGTATAAAATGCTTAAACCGTTTTGTGTAAAATACATAAACCGTTTTGTATAAAATGTATAAATCGTTTTGTATAAAATACATAAACCGTTTTGTATAAAATGCTTTAACCGTTTTGTGTAAAATACATAAACCGT
>JASANE010020527.1:0-34546 GCA_030248225.1 Trileptium ribeirensis | reverse complement strand
TTTCAAGTCATATTTCACACATTTTGTGCAAAAATATGTACGTAAATTTGAAATGCAGCAAAATATGGGTAAAACAAACTTTGCAATCACAGAATTAGGATGAAGTTTTATACGACGTTAAATTTATGGATTATGCGTTTATTCTGAAACTAAGCGTTATTACATTAGTAGTATGCTAATATTACGACGGCGTCTAAAGCGAAGAGTAAATAACTGAGATTTAGCAAAAATAATGGTTCGTAACAATTGGAATTTCGACATACGTAGAAAACTAGAACAAATGCGAACAATACTGCGGTACAAGTATGTATATAATATTTTAGTTTTAAGGTTAGGCACAGGAAAGTTAGAGCGATTTTTTGGCAGAGAAATTTCATAATCCCGACATAGGCTACTGCAAGCTGTATATTCTGTAAAACTGCTACAAACACAATAAGTATTTATTTGTGACGCAAATTAATATCAAGGAAACATATTTATCGATTGCCGTAGAGCTTTGAATTTGGTGCAAGCACAAATTATAAATTACAACGCAGCAGTCTAAAACGAGTGCCCTCAGCAAACAACTACTCAATACTGTACAAACGGCACTGGGACTTAATCCAATTATCCTATCGTTAAGTTCTCCCGGATCTTGTAGCACCTCAGGGATTCTGTTATAGTTTTGGCATACTGGTTTCGCATTTGGAGGAATGAGTGGTATACGGAAAAATTTTCTGCGAAGAATTAAATGTCAAGTTCTTTTGAAATTTGATGATTTCCATGCAAAAATCAATGCTATACCTGCAATTTTGGTAATTTTAGGTAAGTTGAAGTTGCTTTAAAACGTAATGTTTGACTTGCCTCTAGTGACTTGAATACCATATCCATATTAAAACTGTCGCATCCGTACCCTTTTCTAAATATAAGTGTGATTCTCGTTTAACGTCTGCTATAGATTAACAGAGCCGATGTACATGACCTAGGCTCACCTATAATAAAGCTTTGATATAACGAAGTTCAGCGCTTTTGTATTGTTTGTACTACTTCACGAGTTTATACAAACTTTTGATGTATATATTTGTATTCGTTGAAGCGCTTTTGAAAAACTTCAACTTTATAAATTATTACACATAAAGCTTAATAAATTTAAAGTCACGTAGGATTCGATTTACAAGTTGTAGGGTCGGATCGTGTGGGCCGGGTAAAGCGTTATCCCAATGTCGCCTTTAATCTAAACAGCTGCGTTTTAAAATGTTGCATTGAAATTCTTCAAAATAGTCAAAACAAAGAGCTATCTACATTGTGCTCCTGAGTACGCACCGGCAAACAATTAATAATATTACCTCAAGAAAATCTAATGCTTATACAGACACCATTTTACATGTAAGTGTTTCATCAAAACCCTTATCTGCATTCTCTATTTGCTCCGCAAATTTAATTGTACCAGGGTTCTCAGTTGAACGTTCTTTTGCATATGCACCGCTTCCGTACAATAAAAATTAAAACATGTTCTAATATGTGTTTATCTGAATTTCAGAAATAAAAATAAGACTAATTATTATTATTGCTCTAATGTACATCTGACGCGGCTGGGTTGAAAATCACCATCGTTCGCCAAGCGAATTCTCGACATTAGCTTAAGCTTGGTAGGAATCTTCTTAAAATATAAAAAAGAAATTAAAATAAATCAAGATAATTACATTTTCTATTTTCCGTAACGCCAATGCAGACAGCTTTTTCAATCGAATACAGCAGTCACAATGATGACACAGGATATGTCATTTGCCATTGTGACGACCAAAATGATTTCTCAATGCGTGTTCGGGTGTTGTTATAATTGAATGTCTCCGAAAGCCTGATTGCTGTTGATATTCACCTGTGCTGGCAGCAAACAGTACAAAAGAATTTTAATGTGGTCGACATCAGTGTACCGCGAAAAAGCAAGTGCGTCGAAATATCGCTGCGTTTACCCTGGGCAATAGCCGGCATTAATTCAGCAGAATGTTTCAACCGTACAATTCCTGAATTCAAAGATGAACGTGTCCATATACTACGTTATAGCGTAGACGGGCGTAGGCGTCTCGCATGGTTCATACATAGATTGTATTAGGTCGCATATTAAATAGAATAGACGATAAAATGTACAAAATTAAAAATCAATCTTTAGGTGTTTTAATGAAAATTATCAAAGTATATAACATAGCTAGTGTTTAAACTCATTCACGTTATATATTGACCGATAACTTCGTGACATTTTTTAAACTCTAATAATTCAGAAACCGGCGAGGTATTTATCTAAATTTTTCCTATTGGGTGTGTTGAAACAGTCGAGATTGAAAGTACAACATTCTGGACATATTTTCTAGCTGATCTAGAACTGTGGTCAAACAAAACAATATTTTAAGCTTTCAAGCTAATACCAGCCTTGTAGCTATTATCGTTTCCAGCCAGGTTGTAAATGCTCCGATTTAGGTCAAATATTCACAGTGGATGTAGTCTTATGGAATTTGCCTCTGGATGTATCGCGGAGATATATCGCATAAAGAAAAGCAAATTTTGTTCGGTCGATTCTGTTATAGCCTCCAAGCCAATCTAACCTCTGTAAATTTAATGCACCGTGTGACTCCGGTCGATGCGGTTATAGCCTCCACCCCAGTCTAACCTCAGTAAATTTAATGTATTGTTTGACTCGAATGGTGCCAAAATGGCATCAATCGGTTAACCCGTTAAGGAGTTACACCTATTACAGTGAAAGACTCAGCCTTAGCCTAAGTAGTTAATCCATGAATTAAGCTGATTTTGACACCACTCGAGTGACCCGCCAGTGGTATATACAGCTGCTTGAATGACATTCATAGTTACTAGCGGAGATACTCGGCGTCGCCCGGGCGTGGAAAAGCTTTGCGGTATTGTACTATGGCGAATTGATTAGTATTACCTAAGTGATGCTTTGCATAGGTTATATTGAAGCTAAGAAATGTGTGAATTCTCCGGAAACAATGAAATTGTTTTGGCTACTTTGATCAGGGTTCATTCAGAAGAACGGAATAACTTTGGCTATCATCTGTAATCAAGCCTTTAGTCGTTCTCATCACTGTTAACAAGTACACGGCTTTCGTTCAGGCAATAGTATAGCGATCTTACATACAGACAGACAATATTAACTCTGATTTATTTTCAAACCACGCAAAAATCATTCGATTAATATACACATTATGACCAAAGATGTGTTCTTTGACAGGCGAAAATTTGGCTACATAGGACTGTAAAATTGTTGTTTTTTTAATATTGGCTTCCTTCTAGCACGCCTTCTGAAAATATAATGTCCGAATGTAGTTCGCGCTTTATAATGTGAGATTGGGCAGCTCAACGACACATGTGAATTGATAGTTAAAGCGGTGCTCTCAGCTTAGCCAACTATGCGATGGATTTGTCGAACTCACTTATGAGCTGAAATGCCAATGTCGAAATTACATCCTCGCATCGACGGCAAGGACCGGACACTATGCGCTTTCGGCGCAACCTAAAATAAGATTTAGGCATTAGGAAAGTCTACGTATAATAAACGTAACCATCTCTTCGTCTTCTTGGCATTTTGTAAAGGGAATTCGAAAAATGTAAATGCATTATCAAAGAGTGAAACGTGGCGTCATAAAGAGATGAATGCGCGAATAAATAATTGCGTTATCGCATAATAATGATTGTGTAAAAGCTACGTTTATGAGTGACAGTAGATATCTAAATAAACGCTACGCTAGAGGTTAATTAAAAACACTTGCATAGAGTAGAATAGAACACGATCCTCCTGCTGTATAGCGGTGGAATAGAACACCGTCCTCCTACTGAAGCGTCGCCTCTTTATATATATATAGACTGTGGAACAGAACATGGTCCTCCTGCTGAAGCGCTGCGCTAATAAAGACATCCAAAAGTGCACCAATTAACTCAGTACTTAAGGTAATACATAATTAGCTAACCCTTCTCGGGATTTCAAAATATGTTTACAACCTAAGTTGGACTTTGCCGATTCAGAATATATATGGGTTGGGTGTGTATCTATACTTTTGACAGATTTCAAAGACATTCATTCAGATAAATGATAAACAGACGAAAATCGCTCTCCTCTGATATATATACATTTAATTTTTGATACCAACGGTAACAAGAAAATCGAAAACTTGTGATAAATATGACTCTAATAGAGATTTCTAACTGCTTAGACGAACTGAGTCAAATGCATACATGCCGGCAGGGGCTGTAAATTTGTGGAAAGATTTTTGTTGAAAGACGGCATTCCCTGAAATAAAAGTTAACCGAAATACTTATTTATATACTAACTAGATTTAGACATTGAATGTCTGCTATGGTCCACGGTGGATTAACCACGAACTCAGCACTAAAATAGCACTGGAACACTCCATCGCCGTAGGAGTCGCACCCGATAGCTCAGCAGACAAAAGCCACGGGCGAGCTTTCTTATGCCACAGACCCATACCACATGAAATTGCTCAATTTTTACTTAGTAGTCATTTCATTTGTTTCTAAATTTGAGAGATTTCCTATTTGAGAGATCAGTGATTGCTCAAATAATTTACAATTACAATACAAATTATTAGATGCACAGAGATGCTTTGTTTAACTGCTTCCGCGGGTTCGTTTTTACCACCGGAAACTATTACCAATAATTTATGTTGTGAACGGCACTCTAATATTTAAATAGTCGGACGCTGGGCTGCGCCAAGACCTGGCATACGACATTGAAACATGACATTACTAATTAGTTTGATATTCTCTGTTCAGCCAGACAAAGCATACGCGAGCAACCACTGATCTCAAGCAATGATTTCTCACGATCTTTTGATCTTTATTGCTAACCTTCGTCACTGCTAATTTCGTTTAAAAAATTTAATCCTATTACCAAGTATTTGGTGGAAAATGCACAAGATGTGGTTTAACAAACTGTTCAGCAATGTTTGTTAAATGTTCTGGAGCGTTTATAACCAAATAAATGATAATAGGATTAAACACATTATAGGTACATGTGGCATAAGAAAGCCCGTCAACTCATATGGTTTCAGTATTTTTTTCGATCATAAACTATGATCAATTTTGCTTTTGCATTTCTTAAATAGAAAACATATGAGTTGAATTACTACTTATTATAACTTAAAATTTAGCTAGAACAACCTGCTTTTAGGCAGGTATTTTTTCCCGTACTGTACAGTTTCATCTGTATCTAAAGATATTTGTACTCGACGTTTCTTAGCGATATTTGTAGCATCATCTGTCGGTATGTGACTCGCGCGAACCCATTCCTCAGCGTAGTTAACTTTGGCGAATTTGTTTATCTCGACTGGACCGTTAATTCTAACTCGCATTAGTGCCTGCAATGTGTTTACAGTTAGCCTGCTTCTACGCTTAGTTCGTATGTGGTTCATAATTTAAAAACCACGCTCAGCTTCGGCCGTCCCTATCGGTAAGACAAGGATTTTTTCGATTAGTTTTATAATATCTGTGTTTTCCAAAAATTTCAGTTTATCCATATAGTACTTCGAAAATGTGACAGCGTCTGTTTCCTGAAATCTACAAAACTCACTGTCTTCAAGCAAGTGCTCAAGCAAATTTTTCCACAAATCTTTCAGATCGTAGGTACATGGAACATGTAATTTGTCAGCTATCTCACACAGTTCATTTAGACCGTAAGTTGGACCGTCAGCAACACTTTTTGGTAGATTACTTGGAATTAGTATGTCGAAACAGGATAGTGAACTCTCCGGGAAGTACGAACCGATTTCGGCAATAGTGTAGTCTATTAACTGATTCCGAACGCTTGATAAAGGCGGAGCAGCGTCTATAGCAAGTTCCACACCTTGGAACAAAATGCTATCAGCTCTTTTCTATAGTTGCTACCGGCAAAATCCTACTCTGATGTGTTTTGATTTTCTCAAGCCAAGAATTTTTGAAAAAATACTCTGTATTCCAGTCACCCGTTTCCACCTGCCTCTCTGTTATTTTTGAAACTTGTTCGTCTACTAATGCAATCTCAACATGCGATGCTCCGCTAGTTGACGCCACAGCATCAGCTGTAACTTCGCAGACTTCACTTCGCGCGGTTGCTGTGGCTTCGCTCACTGCAGAAGCAAAGCTTTGCGTTGTAACTGACCAGTGTTCAGCAGGTGTCATTCCTGAAGAACCAACTGTGCAAGCGTGTTCTGGGCCATCTTGAGGAGGACCAAATTCAAGGTCTATGTCATGCGTGAGCGGAACATTTATGATCTCAGGATGACGCTCCATGATGAAGCGAGGTCCAGAACAGTCGTTACGCTCACCGGGTGTCGGACTACCAATTTTAAAATATTGCGGAACGAAACTTCCTGTTTCAGCCGTACATGGATTTAGGCTGAAATCTTCAGCATCTACTGCTTGAAAATCACGCAAAACATATTCTTTATCAACAAAGCTGGGAATAATTTTTTCTATTATATCGCAACGGGAAGCTGCAGCTCTGCGTGCGTATACCACTATGTCGACAAGTTTTTGACGAAGCGTGTTCATAATAGCTGGCGTAACTGTAAGTGATGGTTGGGCACTTGTTAGTTTTATATCTTTCAACTCTTGCTGCGTGCCATTTAACAAACAGACTGCGTGAACGTATGCGTTGCCGTTTGCCATAAAGCCTGCTAGAGTAGCTATGCCGGATGGCTTGGGAAACTTGCGTCGAAACGTTACCATGTGGCTTGTGACTGTCACGTCTGTGTTTTCAGCTTCTTCTCCACCCAAAACGAAAAGACCATTGGGTTTACTTTTTGAGTTCCACAAATTTGCTACAAGTTCGATTTTTGGCAACTTTTTGACATTAACTGGAAAATGCATGCCAATTAATTTGTATCCTTGTAGCGACAGTGTTCCCATGCTCTGCGTTTGTCCCTTAAATGTTGCGAGCTCAATGAACTCTTTTTTCTCAGGTGTCTGCGGGTCGTCTGCGTTTATTTCATTTATTACAACTTTGTCGCAAACCACAACGCTCGCAAAAATGACAAGAACCATAGTACTTACAGCAACGATCCAGACAACCGGACTTCCGTTTTCGGAATATCCCCGATGTTGCTGTTGCATTGCCGCTCCTCGTATTATAGTTATTACTATAATTGTTATTATTATAATCAATCAATTAATTAAACTTGTAATTTTTAACTAAAATATATTATAATATATACATATAATTTTGCCCCGTTTTGTACGCTTATATTAAACGTTAAAAACGTTAAAAACGAATCTGTGAATATCTAAAGCCCAACACAGTACACTCTGTTACGGTAGACACTGTGTTCACTGAATGCATATTTCACAAATAACTGTTCAAAAAGCTACCGCGCTGTTTTCATGTTATGAATATCTATTGCCAATTTTAAAAAACTACTTTGCTTTCTTTTAATGAAGGTTATTCGTGCTGGAACATATTCTGAATTCTGTTGCTAATCTAGCATGATTTTTCAGCTCTGAAACAGGCATGTATATACAAATAATAGTTTGAAATATACCGGGGAAGACAACTTTCAACCAAAAAATTTTCTAACACAGAGAGCTAAATCAACAAGTGTCTTTGATTGTCATAACGAGCGTTCTGGGACCGAATCGGCACCAGTTTAGGCAGAGATAGATTAAAATAACTGAAAAAATTACTGTAGATCAACAAATACGGTGCAAAAACGTGCGCAATGTGCGCCTTCGCGTTTCTTGCGGTGCATGTAGACAAACTGAACACGTAGGTGAAAAATATACATCCGACGAACCAAAAAAAAGGTCCTCACGAGACCGACCCCCCTAGACAAATTTGGCCGGCCAAGGGGGGGTTACCCCCTGAGATGGCCGCGACCCCCCCTGGCATGACCGACCGTCGGCATGTATGCTTTATGCATATAATGACGTTCAATATTTGGCCTAGTATTTTATTTATTATCGCGCTTTCCATGATTTCAGTAAGTTTGTATTTAGGTATATTTTTACTATTGAAAACAAAATGTTAAGTTTTAACACTTTCATGCCCTAATTAATTTGTGTATCGTGCAATGTTTGACAAACTCAAGCCTTCGCCCGGGATCGGACCCGGAACGTACGGGTGAAACTTATTTATGTAAACCACTGAGCTGGGAGCTCTTGCTCGATTCCCTAAGAAACCTCACAACGTGAGCGAATAACAACGCACGTTTAAACGTACGACATGCGGCAAAGTCAGTAAATACAACGACTCGCAATGTGCGTTGGGTCCAGTATGAAGGGTGTATATATGCGATATGTTAATTTTTTAATAAACCCTTTCATGCCCGAATTAATTTGTGTATCGTGCAATGTTTGAAAAACTCAAGCCTGCGCCAGGGATGGAACCCGGACCGTACGGGTGAAACTTGTGTATGCAAACCACTGAGCTGGGAGTTCTTGCTCGGGTCCCTAAGGAACCTCACAACGTGAGCGAATAACAACGCACGTTTAAACGTTAGACACTATTTGGACCTAGTGGGCATGAAGGGATTAGTTATGCGATAGGATAATGTTTAATTAAAGGACAAGAATTATAATTATAAAAGAATATTTTTGTAGGATAATTATTTTTCTGCTGGCAAACATTTTTTTACATTTAATCAAAATTCCTGCGTTAGCCTTAAACATTAATAAATATAAACATTAGCCTTAAGTCGAAATAACATTGTTTCTTGGCAAAAATTCAATATGAAGAGATCAAACTTTCTATGCGCATTATGGACATAACTTAAAAGTTTCTTATCTTGGGACCGAAATATTTACCATAAAGAGATATTGGCTACGGAATGCATCGTACATCACCTACCTACTATATAATCTATTATACTACCCGACTTCATGGGCGTGGATCATCATTTTTCATTTGATAGTAGTCTGTCGCGTGTATTGGTTTCATTGCTTCTAGGAGTTAGTAACTGACGCCGTTTCAGGGCAATATATATTCGCTCTTGCTTTTATGGAATTTTTGCGGGCTTAAGTGAAATGCATGGTACCCTGTTCTCAATATACTCAGTGTAAGCCTGAGTCATCAGCGATAGCTAAGGTCCTTGTGGGAGCCTCATTGCATTTTTCTGTACCCGATCAACCACACTAAACTGTCCTTTCTATAACATTATAACGTAGGATCCTTAATGGTAACAGCTGCCATACTACAACGCCAGCGGATAACACTATCAAATGCCCGCTACACAAAGAATTGATACTCCAATTCGTGTAGTACATAGTTGCTGTAGAACAACCGCATACGTAAAGAGGTTACACAGACGCTATATATATTTAATTTTCACTAACTCCTTTTTTCATGAATCGGAAGGCTTTCAAGATTTGTTAAACAAACTGTTGCCGGCGTGTTGAATCAATCCCGATTTCTTTAGTGTAGAATCATATTCACTGACCACTGAGCTATGATGACGCTGTTACACGAATGCTTAGTCCTCCCAACGCGAGAAATATGGCACTAAGATACGCGCGCTACACAACTAACTGAGTTATGCGCTAATTTTCTTTGTATAGTTGATATGGAGTAGCCACATTCATTCAGGTGTGAAAGCGTGCTTAACGCATGAAATATATCAAATAATGGCCAATAACTGTGGCAGAACGCAGACGTCTCCAAATGTAAAGACCTACTTGAATGAGTATATTAACATTTCTGGTTTTATGCTTTAGTGGGTTAAAGTGACTTGTTCTTCGTGGTTTTGTCTTTATTTAACGTGTCATAACAGTTCTGAATAGAAATCTAACAGCTGTTTAGTTATTATAAATGACACATACTTAACTGAATTGCCGCATCCTTGATACAAAAATACTCACATAGTTCTCAGCAACAGATAGTAACAGAATTCTATAGTGCGCCGTTTTCGCAAGTGTCGCCTCGGTCCCCAGTGCAAGCGTCCAATGTTGTAAGGGGATTGAATGTTGTAACGTGCCTCGAATGTTGTGCGAGAGTCCCTGGACCTCAAGAATACATTCATACCGAACTGATATGCATTCTACGCCACCTAAACGCTACACCCTTATATCTTACCATGCCCACTCTGAACGTGTTTAAATGAAACTAAAAATACCTTAATTTTAACTATTCAGACGCCTGAAAAATTCAACCTGGTTCAATGTCCTAGAAATAAAATAGTATTCCAAACACACAAAAAATAGCACATTAAATCAACATAGCTGGCTTGTTCAGCACAGTTCAAAAGCACAGTGCCGTTTATTTATTAAATATATATACAAAAACGCGGCAATTCATATTTTCCACGCAACTTTCAAGCAACCTTGGAATTTTTGGGGTCATCTTTCATGTAGCAGGCCCTAACATACTTGATTCTTCAAAAATCGAAACTGGCGTCTAACTTTGAGTTCTCCCAAATCTGGCGCTGGGGTAACTGCCAGTTCCGCCAGTTTGTCTGGCAGGTGCCTAGAGATATATTATTTGAGGGTCGCTGAGAAGGCATAAACACATTATAACGTATGGGCACATAATACATTGGTGGTCGCGAAATATATAAATACTATTGTTTTCATCGTATTAATTATCAACCCTGTAATCTTCTACTCCCGCAGTCATTATACGTTTAACACAAAATTGAAAACTTGATTGTATTATGGCACCAATAGATTTTTTCAAGACCACTACAACTTTCACCAAGTGTAAAGACAAGCCCATTGAGGGCTTAAAGCGATTAGATCAATTCTCTAGTGCTAAATAGTACTGTAGCTTTATGGTGCCCCAAGACTAAGCAAGGAACTAAATTAGTCAAATGTTTCTTATTTGCTCAAATCTAGCTCAAAACCAAAACGCGAACTCGAAGGTATCTGAGGGTACAAAACTTTGGACCCCAAATAAAACTACGGGAGTCTGTGTTGCGGGAATTTCGCTTAGCATCATGGCAACTGCGGGGACCCCAATGGAATACGCGAAAATGCTATAAATAATCGCCTTCGATCTCTCAGGAGGTCTACTATGTCTTCGGTGCCTGCAGCACCTTCGTGGAGGGAGTGGAACACATGGATGGGGAAGATGGGCGTTTCGCGCTGAGCGGAGTAGGGGCCGGTCTCTCAAGAGCATATATGAAGAGTTATAACAGTTTAATATAATAATTTTAGCAACATATAAGGTTTATCTTATCATATCTTATTATATAAGAACCACATTATCTCTAAAAGCTTATATTATTTGAACAACATAGCGACCTATGGATTTTCAGTGAATTTTACCAGAATATCTTAGAAATTTAATTTGGCAATGGAAAGCCGCTGTCTTCATTTTGGGTGCAATGGAAAACCTTCGTCTTTATGTTGCGTGCAATGGAAAACTGTTGGCCTTATTTTGCGTGAAATCGTTGTGCGACGAGTCTACGGCGTGCAGTTGTCACAGTTGCATCAAATGTCACTAATGATCAATTAAAGCCACAACATGATAAGCGACTAGAGTTTCTGTCAGCTAACCCTTAAAATTCACATAAATTTACAACGTGTCTGCCGTTCCAGGTGTAACTGCATATATATAAAC
The DNA here is from genome assembly GCA_030248225.1 of Trileptium ribeirensis. Lineage (NCBI taxonomy): Eukaryota > Metazoa > Nematoda > Enoplea > Enoplida > Thoracostomopsidae > Trileptium > Trileptium ribeirensis. The sequence continues at coordinate 23,013 of JASANE010020527.1, read as the reverse complement.
CCAAGAGTCATAATTACGCAAAGGACGCTCCCAGTAGCTCAAACTTTTAATCAACGACGATGTTGGGATCAGATAAATTATAATAGATGAAATTGCTTCCTCTATGATTGACAATATAGTTTGGAAGAACTACTGCTTGGTTTGGAACTGTAACCTGAAACATTTATCAGTTGAGCGATTTCGTTGAGAATACTCAGAGAAATAAACGACATATCTTGTTGTCCGCGCAATGCTCCACATTTTTCTCGATAACCTATTACATTAATGCCACAGCTCAATCATTGTTGGGTAATGTAGCAGTGGCCCACAGTGTTCTGTTTTCTAGTATAGTATTTTCAAATTCAAAGGCTGCTCTAACAATTTCACTCATGCGATAAGCATTAGCAAACTAGATTCCGCGAACGGCTGAGACGGCTATCATAAATTTATGTTAACAATAATTTAATTGTTCTGTGTGAATTTAGATTTGCAGTTGGAAAATGCATTGAGTTCATAGCGAGTCACGGAACACATGGCGAGCTAATCAGGTATCGTACTATCGATCTTGTAAGTAGGTACTTCGCGGTAACCAGAAATATATTTCACTAATGAACATTCGCATAAAAGCACAGCTAAGGTAAATTATTTAAAGTTGTAGATTCTAGTAATATTGATATGGAGACTAAAAGCAAGTATTAAGCGCTATCCATTTAACGACGAGGACGTTAAGTTTTTAAGTGATTCTTCTAAAACTGTAGCGGTCGCAAGGAACCTGTCACACGCGGATGTTGTTTCTTTCTTTAACTTTCGGATTAGAAAAACGTAAGTCAAAATGCCGCTGAATAGCTGAAAAGTGAAAAATATGTTATTCTGTGGGACCATATGCGTCGATTTACAGTTAAATGATTTAGATTTTTCCTCAAAAGTTATTTTATATTTGATGTTAAGCACATCGCGTAGCACAAACTGTAGCAAATACAGAAAGCTAATCAAATAAATTATGGCGTAGAGTACCTAAAAATACCTGAACTTAAAGTAATACTCTATTTTCTAAGTAAAATAAAAATATGTGGTTTAGCATGAAACTCGATAAACTCCCGAGGTTTTCGTAGTTTTCACGCTTTTCAGATCGTTCAACATGCAATCAAGGAAAATTCATTTATATTAACACTGGCACCACGTTATTTTGTTCATATATATACTATCGCAACTGTCGAAATAGTGGCCAAGCTCGCAATCTGTTTGGCTAAATTTGCCAATGTTTTCGACATCTAGTTACATTTCTGTTAATATCAAGGGTAGTTTCAATTGTAAAATTCCAAATTATATTACAATTTTCATCGCTGTGTCCAAATATCTAATATCTATTAATGTGCGTCAAATCAGTCCTAAAGCATACGTGTCGATATGGAGGAGGGTTTAGCGGTTATCTTCCTCAGGGACGAATCCCGTCCCTGTCCTCTCAAGCAAATATACATCCCCATCATTGCCGAGTGCTGAAGAACCCAAGTTTCATCGCTGTGTCCAAATATCTAACATCTATTAATACGCGTCAAATCAGTCCTAAAGCATACGTGTCGATATGGAGGAGGGTTTAGCGGTTATCCTCTTCAGGGACGAATCCCGTCCCTGTGTTCTCAAGCAAACATACATTCCCGTCATTGCCGAGTGCTGAAGAACCCAAGTTTCATCGCTGTGTCCAAATATCTAACATCTATTAATACGCGTCAAATCAGTCCTAAAGCATACGTGTCGATATGGAGGAGGGTTTAGCGGTTATCCTCTTCAGGGACGAATCCCGTCCCTGTGTTCTCAAGCAAACATACATTCCCGTCATTGCCGAGTGCTGAAGAACCCAATTTTCATCGCTGTGTCCAAATATCTAACATCTATTAATACGCGTCAAATCAGTCCTAAAGCATACGTGTCGATATGGAGGAGGGTTTAGCGGTTATCCTCCTCAGGGTCGAATCCCGTCCCTGTCCTCTCAAGCAAATATACATCCCCGTCATTGCCGAATGCTGAAGAACCGCGGGAAATTTTAGCGAAACTTGGCAATAATAGGCTGAAAATTGGCAATAAATGGAAAATGGAAAAAAAATTAGGGAAATTAAGAAAAATTCATTGCAAATTGGCAAAAATCAGCGGAAAATTTTTAGTTCCTAGAAATTTCAGGAATGTACGCCGATGACGACCTCCACACGAGACAAGCTATCCTTCCAAGCCGACGGACTTTCGAAACTATGATATATGTTTGAAACAAATAAAAGTACCTCAGAGATGTTGTAGTAGTTTGTAATTATATACCAGTGGGCGATCACTTTTACACTTTGTGCTCATTTTCTCCGCATAGAATACCCGTGTGATAGTTGAAAGGAATAATTACATGGTGTAGTTATTTCAAATACATTTATTATCAACAAACTAAGACTGTATACATCAGGACCATGATAGGTCTCGATGGTCCGCCGGCTTAGAGGGGAACGTACGTCCGTAGGAACTCAAAATTTTTCACAATCTCACTAAAATTTCCCCAGTTTTTGCCAATTTGCGATAATTTTTTCCTAATTTCTTCGATTTTTTGCCAAGTTTAAGCTCAATGTTTGCAAATATTCACTCTGTTCTGTGCTATTTTTGCTAAAACTTACCGCACGACTCCGGCGTACGACCGCGGCTGGCGGATGCAGATTACGCTGGAGAGGGGGGAGTTCCCACCCTTTTGTGACCCACCCTATTCTTTCTATCGACACCATTGATATGTATTTCGATTTCAGTTTATAATCGGTAACATAACCCAATGGTTATTGCAAAAATATGGATAAGAGTTTGCTTCTTTAAAAACAAACTATGTAAAAGTTCAAGTCTTATTGATATTTACGAACTTGAATAAACTTGATTCAGGGCAATAAAATCACCATTTACCAAATACAATACACCGGAACCAGCGCGTGAGTTCGATATTCTTTCAATCAACTTTTAGTTTTTGTGCTATGTTAATATTTATCTATATAAATATATATTTACTAACCTTCGATATTCGACGGAACAGAAAACTACAGAAATTCTAAAAAATAGATGCGTCCAGGGTTGGAACAAGAAACTTTTATGTCGACAGCACTACGTAAGCCAAGCCACGATTTTGTTAAAGTTTACTGCGTTAATTCCGAATAGTGGTAGCTCCGGAAAAAAGGTGAAAACTAGCATACGCATTTAGCTAAATAAATTGGAGGAACCAGAGCGTAACAAATAGCGTAATACGTACTAACTTAGCAATCATAAAAATAAAGATTGCCACCCGAATCCCTCCTGCAAAACGGCGGCGAATCTAGGAAGACCATGTGGATCACAATTCCTTAGTAATTTAGTATGGTGTTCTAAGCGTCTTTGTAGTGTGTTAAGCACCAGAAAATCAAGATTGCTGAAGTAGTTCAGTCATTTGTTCGTCACGCGGGTGCAAAGTAGCGATTAACAACATGTAACAATTCAATAGGGTAAACCCGCCAGTTACAATAAGTTATTCAGGAAATTTTAGAAAACACCTGTAAAATGAGAGAACAGGACTGATATAATTAGATTATTCTCTGTAGGTTCTTTTAAAGTCGTATAATATTGTATAATTGCTCTCTCATAAGGCCTTTATATATAGATAATAATATTAGCGTATAGGAATTTGAGCATGTCGCAGACAGTTTGAAAAAAGGGTCCGGAGGATCACTTTTTCGGTACAAACCATCCCGAAATTTGCTGTGATACTCCATAATTATCAGCCAAGTATGGTTCAAGCTATCACAATACATCTAACCTGGTATGGTATGTCCACTACAGTCACACCATTCCACGACCTTGCTATATTATCGGATATTAGGGAACAAACTAGATTTTTGGGCATTTAATAGATTTTTTATATCGCAGCAAAATTCTGAATTTTAACTAATAATGTCATACAGCATATCGATGCCGCTCAATTTTAAACAGTGAATTTGACATGAAGTAGCACATTTGTAGATTAATTTTGTTGCTGTTCAACGTTTCCCGGGTATATTACAGCGAAAAAATCATATTGTTCTCGCTAAAATCGAAAGTTTTCCTTATACCATATGTATTTTTGTAAGTCATATACTAACTTGCCGTAATCGATCATTGTGCATGTGGCGTTTGATAAATAACAGTAATTATTTAGTCTAAAACCGATACATCCTCTGTTTTCTAGTTCGTATTAATGCAATTAATGCAATGGCCATTGAAGCTGCATGCAGATAGTTGCAACAAGCAACTTACAGCTCTGTGTACATAAAATTCAACTGTATGATATATAACAAATCCGTTTCAAATTTTGTAAAATTAACAGATGATATTGGACGCAATATTCTAAAAATTATTATGCTGTAGTTAATGTAACCGGCTATGTTTATTAATTTCAAACAGCACCAGTGAAAGTGGTTATGCTATATTTCGTACATGGAGTATAAAAAAATAAATTTTCTGTGTTCTTCTATATCATCAAAGTTTGTTCCAACGATGTATAAAATACATACATGCTCATAGTAAGATGGAGGGAATAATACGTCGAACATCCCTTCCTCAGTGCAAAACGTCGTTTATTCAGGGATGTGGCCAGACATTCCGACTGCGCTTCACTCTCCCCACCCGGTTGCAAAGACGACGCACTCCCACCTCCTGCCAACCGGCTGACTTCCGCCTGGGGGCGAAATGCCGCCGACCGATGTCCTGGCTGCTTCCTACTGAGAGTTTGGACCTTGAAGATGTATGGTAAAATTTATTTTATATTGATACAAATTTTTACGAAAAATATGGGCACCACGGGTGACGTAAAAATTCCAGTAATTTCAAAATGTTACCAATGGTCGGAATAAGTCACAAGAGTCATAAATATATAAATATTTCCGGACCTGTGAGGGCTATAGGAAACAGATCAGTATGTATGCAGTAGCACAAAATGTTATGATTCACATTGAATTTGAAATCTATAGCCAAACCCGGAAGATTCAACTATAATAAAACTTAACCAGGAACATATACGTGTGTCTTGTAGAACTGAAATTCATAGCGCGACGTATGCAAGTAGACAAAGCGAACAATTGTTTTTCAGGCAGATCGACGAGCCGAGTTATTTTCCCAAGAAAAATGCTTGTTTCATTTCCATTGCCTCCGTTTTCTAACTATGAAGTGATATATTCTACACAGCCATTGGAAATTATGCGTAAATTTTAATACTTAGTTGACTTGGAGAAAGGAACCAAGCCACTAAGAGATCTTGTACTGCTAAATTGCTATCTCTCTGAAGTATCGCATCGCAACGCAAGACGTATATATACGGTTTGCAAAACTTGCGTCTGCACTAATACAATAATTAGTATAATTTCGCTTAGTGTAACTGCAGCAAAACCTTTGTTTCAATACAGATACCGTATCTGTGTTACTAACTATCGAACACTTACCGTTATAATAAATGACCTTTCCATTGGAAAAGCTCGCCATGCCGTGATTCCCCAAGACTGTTGTGTTTCGGCTTTCTTTGTCACAAGATAAATCTTAAAATGCTGGCCACAAAATGAATAGTCCAATTTTGCTTTTTAACACGAAGAAATTATGTTGAAATATATTGGTTTCATATTTGAAGCCAAGAAACCACGAACCTGCGTTATTTACGGTTATGTTAAGAGGCTATTTTAAGAGGCTGACTACTTTTGTGTATATAACTTCGTCGATGACCAAAATTTTATATTTAGTGGCTGTGACATTGGCGCATGCAATTGGTGAAACGATTGAATACAAATGTGAAGCTGGGGGTATTTGTAGTCTTCTCGATTCCACGAGGTGGGTCGACCCGAGGAACTTACATTTAATGTTTTCATCCAATGGTGAAATCATATAGGCTATAAGTCACATCAAATAGTTACGGGCTGGAAGTCGAATTTGAGCAAGCGATTATATATAAGTTTACCAATATTTATGCTTTATTTAATTGTTAAAAATCCAATGATATGGTCTTGATGCACTGGATTGAATACATAATTCAGTTGTTCTACTACCGCTAAATTTCTTAAAACCCAACTACTAACATATTTTGATATGCTTATAACTGTACGGATGTCAATTTCACTACCGCTAATATTGCAACTGAAGTAAACTTACAACATGCTCTTGGTAAATTCGACTTAAATTTTCAGAATGTTAAGTTAGAATTGAGTCGACGCTGTCATAAATTTGTTGTATGTTTCCATCCTAAAGCCACACTTAAATTGTTGTTTGTTTACAAAAACTATACTTAATTAGATGAGAAACTTTATATTCCATGATCACATTGCCTTAATAAATTTATAAACTAGTTAGGCTATAAATAGAACAAATGCTCCTGTATTTTGACAGCAAATTTCCTCATGATTGACAGCCGCTTTTCAATTCACTAACCCCTTCTGTCGAATTATTGCTTACTAACTGGTGTATTTAAGGGGTCCATTGGGCCATGCCGCCCCTCTCAAAAAATCCTAACTCCTAAAAATACAAAGGGTCCCCTTTAATATGGAAGAGCTCTCTGAGAATATAGTATGTGCGGCACGAAAATGCTTTTGTACCACTACTAAATGCTATGACTCGAACATGCCTTGCCTCCCCCCCAATGAAAATTCTGAATACATCAATATTATTACATGTTTAATGTAGCTTGTTACTTCACACAAGTTTACTTAGCTGAACGCTGTGCTAAGGTCAAGGTGTATATGGTTATCAGAAGACATGTCTACGTAAAATGACACTGGTATGAAGTCAGTCACATAGATTTTATTACAAAAAAGTAAGGCTAAAAATTTTATTAATTTTTTCCGAATATTATTTAGTGACCTAGTAGCATACAGTGGTGCTATCGAACGAGGCACAGAATGTAAGGATCAGCAAGGGTTTATTCAAATCACAAGGGCTGTGGCTAACAGTCATCGTCGTTGTAGTTACTAACTGCTTGTAACACCACAAACTCTGCTTCTCTCGTGTTGGTTTAGTCGATTTAGACTTTAGATTAACAAAATGCTTTCAGGCTAAATAATTAGCCGTCGTATCAAATTAATATGAGTGGTGTAACACATAGGACATAGCATTATATGAAAATTTATAACGGGGATACATAGCATAAGTTTAACCTTAAATTTCACTGTTTTATCCCGTTAGTTAATTACAAATTCTGAAGCGCTATCATAGCAACATGTTAACTACGTAACCAGTTCACCGAAAATCTGTTAGCTTCATATAAATTTTAAATTAAATCGATGCGTTATAATTAAATGAGACACGCAACAGTAATATTCGGACTGATTTTACTTTCAATGGCATGTTGTTGAAACTCTGGTCCTCAATAGAAAACCATCAAGTGTAGAGTTCGTTATTAGTCGTCGCATGTTGCACTAGAATAATAGGCACGCAGCTTATTGTGTTATATAGATTTACACTTACTAAAACGGAATCCTTCGCCTGATTTTAAGAGTAAGATATTGGCCATTTCGATTCGAAAATGTCATAGGTATATATTAGACCTTAGTTAGTTCTCCGACATTGGACATAATCGTTATAGAGACACAAAATCTATTGTAGCAAGTTGTTCGACTGTTGTTTGGTGAAAATATTTATATAAGTCAAGTCCGCGTGTGTATGCAACATAGTTTATAATAGCTGAGTGGAACAGAAGAGCATCTTAAGTTGTATTAATTCAGCGCAGGTTTTAGGACATTCTGCTATGCAGCGCACCTGTGCAATCGATGGACCACAACTTAAACAGATCTCTTTAAAAACATTCGGAATGATTAGTACTGTCAAATTCTGACAAATTTGTATGCAGCAAAAGAATTGAAGTATTTACTCAATATTTGTATAAGCTCAAATCTGTTAGATGTATGTCGTTTACTTATCGTAACCTTGGCTGATAAATCGACTTATAGTATTTTGAGAAGTAGTTTTTATATGTGACGAATTCTTGTAAACAATTTACCTGGAATTGTTCAATATCATCATTGGCACCGTAATTTAGCACCGAATGAACAATACTGCGCGCCTAAAACGATTGTAACAAAAATGGGTATGATATTTTTGCAGCTTAAATAAAATTGTGCCAGATATATGAATGAAGATCGGCCAAGAACCGAGATATAGTGACTGTGAAATTAGTAATCTGTAGACTTATTTTTGTCTCAGTTTGAGACGAAGCTAACTCTGTAGTAGTAAGTTTGCAATTGAAAACGGTGTTTTAGCAAAGCATTCGCAGCATATGCCTTATATAGCTGCTTTTAGTATACAGCTTCAAACTGTATTGCTCTGGATGAAAATTTATTCCCGCTAAATCTATTTCTATCTATTTTTGTTCCAGTTTACTGCTTCGTCAAATATGCATGAATATAACTTCAGTAAAAAGTGCTTCACGCTGCACAGTACTTCTAAATCATAGGCATAAATGCTTGACTGCCGGTTAGTTTACTGGCATCGTAAAAATAACTGTTAAAACTGACATTCCTAGCCTTTTTGGATACCAAACATTATTTGTAAAGGGATTTGATAAATTTTATCTTAAACACATATATGTACCTGAATGTTCACCTTTGATCAGTGGCGCACCCAGTACCCCCTCCATGCACCTTCGCAAATATTCTGGCAAATTTAGAAAAATTAGACAAAAATTAGCACAAATTTCCAAAAAATTCCGGAACCTTTAACCAAACTAGGAGAAAACTAGCAAAAATACAGCAAACTTGACAAAATTTTCGGAATATGGAACTTTATTTGTCCATCCCAGTGTAGATCATACCAGTGTGAAACTTGTAGGGTACTAAACTATCCTGCCACCCCCCCCCCCCGCCGTGCTACGACATTGCCCTCGATACATTGGTGTCGGATACAACAAAGCTGAGACGTATATCCTGAAATTCTGTAACCGATATCGTACCTAACCATGTGCATATGACATTGGTATGTGACCACTTTATAGGTCGGCAGAATAATAAGCGTCACTCACTGCCATAAAGGAGTTCGCAATCAACGTTACCTTCGTATCGTAAGAGCCATATACTGTATTAAAACATATCTCATCTTAATTCGTTTTTATAATACATAAGTTCGTAAATCCTATCACCGCCTCCGCGTATGGTTCAGTTTACTTACTTTTTCATTAACACGTATCCCGTCGTACGAAAATATGACGATGTAAGATATAGCCAGAATGATTTCAAGCGTACTCCAACCGATATTTGCAAATATACTAACACGCACACGCCACTCTAAATCGGGCGGCAGATCAAGAATTTTATCCGCTTCCATTGGAAAATAAAACGTTAAACACAGCGTAACGACACAACGTGCAATCGACAGCAGAACGAACAGATTGAAGAGACGATCGGCGCACTTGATGGTCTCCGCTATTTGAAAATATGTTTCTACAAGAAATTTGACGCTTGTCCTGTGAAAATAAATAGTACATATAGCACTGGATACTTCGCCAGCGATCTTTGGGTTTTGACTGATTTTCAAACGTTTTGCGAACATGTCTGACAATCCATTGAAGGCATGACAGGAAATGTTATATGTCCTACACAACGTTTAGTTCAAGCATTACTCAAAGTTTATATGTTATTACCGATTACACATTTCACTGGGGTTATCTGTTTTGCATTTAACCGTTTCCCAAACAATTATTTTATGTTTCATAAACACAGCAATATATTATGTTTATTGCTTGCTTCGGCAATTTCAAGAGTTGTCGGCTAGAAATTTGAGGCTTTACTGTTATCTTTTCTGTTTGAAATTTGTTTCTCTCTTGTCCGCGGCCCTTCGCAAAATTTTTGGGGTTTGCCTTAATTAATTCACCTTGGTACATTGTTTACTTCCCCGGTAACACCCATATGATACAAATATTAGTTTTATAACATTCTATTTCGAAGCTAAAGATATAATAATTTACGCAAATGTGTAAAATTTTAGAGGTTTTTATGACAAAACTGAAATTTGACAATTTTTTAACTTAGAACGTCCGTGTTGAACCGCGCAATTGTTTCCCCTGACCAAATCCGGTTTACGGTTTTATCGCATCTGCAAAAATAATTTTTTAGCAAATGGAGAAGAAAATATTACAGAAATTGTAATACGAGTTTTTGAAATAAAACATACAATTAGGATAGCTGCAGCTAACACTATTCAAAGCAGTTATTTTGGGGCACAAGTTCACTCGATCTATCTATGTAATCCTATATTTCAATTTTTGTGAGCCAGTATAAACTTGAATTTAGCATATAATTTCAATAATTATTTAATTCGTATCATTATGAAACTGTGTGATGGCAGGATCACATTTGAAGTGCCTTTTCATTAGATATTAAGTTTTTCACTGTCAAAGATTAGTATAAATCACAGGTAAGGTATGCGATTCTTATAATACTAGTGAATGTATGCTTTCGCGTAAAATATTTTCTTTATGGTTCGTAATGCGGTGATATATTGAATTTTGTTACACAATATGCAACAGCAGTCTCGAGCAAAAATAATCAGCAGGTAAAATGGTAAGAGATTAACATTGAGTGTTGTTATTACAAATAAAATTGTGTCACAGTGGTTTGTTTTCGCTTGTTAAAACTAATATAAATATAACAGTGCCCTGGGTATTAACGTGGATGAAGACAACTTTATTTGAGAACAATATTGCACTCTGTGTTATTCTTATGCCTTGAAAAATAGTTATAATTTTATATGTTTAAGATTCATACTCTCATGGCTGATCGATCAAACAGAAGGTACAGAAAACGCACTTTTTAACCACCGAGATAAGGTATGTCATGTGGGTGACAACTGGTTTTTAAGCAAAACTTACGTACTGCTAAATTTATTGAAAATTTGCTTGACATATCTCTTTTACTTAGAATTGGACAACAAAATACACCCAATTCCCCAATAAAATGTGCACGATTGTCATCGATTGAAAACGCGTAGTTTATATAATTAATTAGATATGTAACATATATATTTAGTTAGTCATTCAGCGTATCTACGCTTCTGATTACTGGATTGATTGTGTCCTGTCATAACAACCGGTGTAGCATGAGAAATTTAGCCGTAGTCATAAACACAAAATTAATACTGATTTAATCGCATATGCAACGACTTACATGTTCACGCGATTTCGGTTTATATGTTAGTATAAAGATGTTTATGAACCAACGTCTCGATGCTTTGTGGGCATCACATACGACGAAACGGCAATCAGAAAAATGGAGCCCTGCGTTCCTTAACACTTTGTGTCTTTGGCATTCAAACTGATAGTCGTGTAAACCTGCTGCTGGGATTCATCAACCCACACTTACAGGTCAAGCAAGCCGACTTAGAAGGAAAACTGTTTTTTCCTTTCACAGGGCATTGAAATGGAACTGCGTTATAGACCATGCCCCAAATTTATAGCACTTGATCAAGTCAGTATATAGCTTATAATATTAACATTTGTTCTGTTATCACATGCCGATTCCGAAAATAAATGAAGCACTGATCAAATTTTACCATTCGATGGCAGAACTTTACGCTCGTATGATATTTCACTTTGTTCGTAAACAGATGCCGGAATGAAATGCGGCAATAATAAATTCTACTTAACCAACCATTGCTATGCTTGTTATACATAGGCTTTCATATTTTTTTCAAAGCTGTACCTTTCTCTCTTTACAGCATGTACATTTTTAAACGGTCCCAATGTACACGGACGCCTTTGTCGACGGATTGTCAACTCAAGACACGACAGCCAGAAAATAATTAGCGAGAGAACAACATGAAAGTACCAGAGCGGAAGAACTTGCCACAGGCCCAAAAGAGTAATCAGCAAGAACGAGACGTCGTTTGACCATGATTCGCCAACTTTCTCATCCCGCAGAACGTACTGCACGCCTCGTAAAATTAAGCAAGCCATAATTATGACACATGTAATTGCGATTGTGTTTTTATTATATCGAGCGACAGGCGCTGCTATATGGAACCGCGTGCGAAACGTAGTATTAACCTGCATCATGCGATACAACAAATTCACATGTTTCTGACGTCGGAGCAGGAACGAACCTGAAATCAAAATGTAATGAACTAACTGATAAAAGAGCACAGCCTGACCTTTGGTGGAATGGAAAAGTCTTACTTTTACACTAATTTTATTAACTAACGGACTAGCTCTGATTTCCGGAAGCACAGAAGCAACCAACGTTTATCAAGTGTCGGCGTAAATGAACTTTGAATATAAAACAGCAATAAAACCAAAACGGTATTTGAGTCACAAATTACGCGGGAAACAGGATTCTCAAATTTATACAACTGCTTTGCCTGTAAAAAGTTTAATGTGACGGTTTTTCAGAGATTTTAGATGTTTTGAGGCTGAAGTGTGAAATATTTATTAGAAATATAAAATGGCAAAGCGGTTTTGTTTCTACATGTTCTGGTTTGTCGCAACGACCAAACTTTTAATAAGTTATTTTTACGTTATCTAGAATAATTTGGTAATCCTTTAATCGTATGCTATTAAAATACTATCTAGACTGACAAATGGTCAAAAAACATGCAAATGCTTACGAAGTGGTCCTACACGAATAAACAAGAAAACTGTGTAGAAATCGCACAAATACTGCGAAATGTTTAATAGTGGGGTTGTATTTTTGTAACAGGGCCGCTTCGGCCCTGTCACGAGTATTCCGGGACCTTCACACTCAAAATTGTACCGGGACGCGCTGGCACACGGCCGCTATATATAAAGGGGTCGTATTGTATTCAGGAAACCTACTGTATAAAATGTCACCATTATTAATGATCCGTTTTGTATAATAAAAATGTAATTTATAACAATTGTCATTTATAACCATGATCCGTTTTGTATAAAAGTGTCATTTATAACCATGATCCGTTTTGTATAAAAATGTCATTTATAACCATGATCCGTTTTGTATAAAAATGTCATTTATAACCATGATCCGTTTTGTATAAAAATGTCATTTATAACCATGATCCCTTTTGCATAAAAATGTCATTTATAACAATGATCCGTTTTGCATAAAAATGTCATTTATAACAATGATTCGTTTTGTATAAAAATGTCATGTATAACGATGATCCGTTTCGTATGAAAATCTCATTTCTAAGAATGGTCTGTTTTGTATAAAAATGTCATCTACAATAATGATCTGTTTTGTATAAAAATGCCATTTATATTAATGCTCAGTAACTTGTATCCATGAACCATTTATAACTGAAGAATTTGTTAGGGACGAGTGTTGTAACCTGACTAAGCTATGAGGAAATGAGCTGCCTCAACCGACCTGTAGTACTGAAAATAAAACCCCCACACCGACGGAAACTGGAAATTGGCCGAAAACCCAACCAGCAGACTCTATGTGTTATAGGGTTGACGGTTATGACCGTCCGGGAATAGGAGGCCCCTGGCTGCACGTTCAAGAAAATACGTTCGTTAAGAATGAAATTAAAACTATTAAATTTACTTGGTTTTAGCGACACACTAAGTAATGGTTACGGGAAACAACAAGTCAGAATAAGCGGAAATCACACCTTTGGTAATCTTCGCAAGCATGCGGAACGACGGACGCCGGGTCAATTCGAAGGCCCGTCACCGTCTACGGTGCCGTGATTCGGAACATGACCACAATAGACGGGTATAACACGTTGGGGAAGTGTGAGAGGACTTCCAAAATCGCTCCGGACACCGCCAGAACTTCGCCTGTAACACGTAGAGACAATCGCTACTTACGCTAGGTAGGATTGTCACCGTGGAACTCGGACTATCACTTTCCATGCGACTTTAGGGCCCTCCCGCGGATTCTAGGGGGCTTGAAGCAGGGCCCCTGATCGGTTAGGAGTAGGCCAAGGTCTGCCCCGTCTCTGACTTCGAGCCGAGCGTTCTCCCGTCGTCGGTTCCCCCCCGCGTGACTTTGAAACATACACACTCGCATGAAAATTAGAAATTAGCTTGATTTCTCTCGACTTTCTAAGGTGTTCTCGCGAGTTAGGGTCACTTCTCGAATTCAATTTAGCTTAATTAGGAGGGCGGCAAGTCGAGGACAACAAAGGCCGAGTTGATCTTTGCCGACTCGGGATGGGCTGGGAAGAGCAAACAGTCCAAATCGTGAGCAGATTGTCACGCTAATTAGGATAGAAGAAGGAAATTGCGTGACCCGAAAGTATTTTCTATAGTTTAAGTTAAGCTAGGACCGGAAATAGTTCAAATCTTGTTAGTTTAGGATCTGATTTCGCTGGACATCCGGCGATGAGGACGGGAAATTGGGACTTCAAAATTGACTTTTCTTGGGAAAATTTGGACAAAAATCACAGATGGTAAACTTCCGAGTACTCGGAAGATTCAAACTTAAAGTCGGCAAATTTAATTGAAGCCGACTCTCTTTAAGAACATCGACGGTTTACGGTAGCTGTCAAGACTTTATTTTCCGGAAGTGTCCCCAATTGGAGACTGGACAGAAAGCCCAAAAAAGTGGGCGTCAAGAAATCGCCAACGATTGGACGGCGACAAAATCGCCATCGTAACATATAGGCAGAAATTTCGAGGTTACGATCAACGCGTCGAATCTTGGAATCAGTTGGACTTCGACAGCGCGGAGTTCGGTCGACTTTACTGACCGGCTCCGACGCACTGTTTAACATGTTTAGTTTTCACGCAGCTCTGATTTTTGCTTTTCGTTTCGCTTCGGATTTGCTCGATGGACGAAAGATTTCCGCGCAGGTATATACCTCGCGAAGGGGGTTCAGCTGGTGCTGCCCCAGGGATCGACGACCGTAAGTGCGAGGAAGGCTTAGTGATAACAGGAGTTTACTTTCCCTGTTAATTGAAGAGTAACAGACTGTTCGTTTAGTTTCCCCTGAACGTAGCGCGCCCCTCGTACTAAGGTAGAAACATTCTCGCTCGGGTTCTAACCCCCTGTTCACCCGAAATGCTACACATTACCCATTTCTGGAATCAATCATTAAAATCGAGTTCCGACGTAGGAGACGATAGGCGATTCGGGATGTACCCGTATAGAGTGCAGTGAGGACTGATCAAACCAATGCGAAGTCTTTCTGATTCCCCGTGGTCTTAGGTAAGGCACAACAAATTGGACGCTTCTCGTCCAAGTTTCACATGATTTGCTTCTCTTGAGGTAGGAACAACGAATTTTCCTGAGCCGACCACGGTAAAATTTCTTGAACGTGCATACCACAAAATAAGGACTTGATCGATGTGTTGTTTTGACGGTTTTCCAAATTTGCAGCTTAGTTGAACGTTCAATGCTCATGCCGTGGTTGAGCTTGGACAGAACCGCAGATTAGGGACGGAGGACTAGCCTCCGTCGGCTTTTAGGAAACCCTTAAAATTTCATTTTGTTCTTGAGTTAAGAAAATTTGGGATTACAAAAGACAGATCAAATTCCAGGTGTTATTACTTGAGCTTAAGGAGTTTGCTGTCTAAACAGATTGCTGTCTAGGGAACGTCTCGGTTCAAATTGTTTGACTTCAACCGTAGGGTATTTGAATCAATTCTATAAGTATTTCATTCGAGTGCGAATTTCTTTGCGACGACTGACCGGATTGACTTTAGACGCCCCTCCAGACCCCCGGCGTATTCAAAAATGAGCTGGAGGAGCACGCCCCCAGCTGAGAAAAATTTCGCCGACATTGACCTGGGACGATGGTGCATCGTTTTGTGGTAATACTCCAGTTTTTGGACCCAAATAAGAACATGTTCAAAACAACTAAGTTTACCAACGCTCGCTATTGCAATACGCAATGGTCTTCTCCAGAGTCCATTGTCTAATGGAAATAGAATTGAAGTTTACCCCCGAGCCATCTCTAGAAATCGCCTTTGCGGGAGGAACACATCGTGTCCCCGCCTTCAAACAAAATTTTAGGACTTTCTAAAAATAAAGAAAACTTACCTCCTCGCCCGGGCCATTTCGGCCCCAAACTGGGCGAGTGCAAAACCCCTTTTCTTTTTGGAGCGAGTTGATCGCTGAGTTTAGCCAGGTTTCACTATTTATCATGAGTCCCGTTAGGCTATGTACTATGTATGCCAGGTTTCATCTTTTCTATATTTTCAGTAGCAGCGAGCTGCATTTTCCCGTACTATGAGTTGATCCTGCACGGAGAATTCAAGTCCGCTGCAGAATCTTGAGTCTTAACCATTCAGCCATAGGAACACACCAACATTTATTGTTAAGTTGGTGATAACTCAATTGCACGACACAGCAGTTGAGACACTGCATAAAGCAGTGTAATAGGACCACAAAATCGTCGTTAGAGAGAGGCAAAAGACAAGAGACAAAGAAACGAACCAAAAGACGCAGAGGCGTCCGGGACCGATCGCCCCGGTCTCGATTAGTAAGAAAACGGCCCCGAAGAGTAGAAATTAAGGCCGAGTCACCCCTCGACTCGACGCACCAAGCCCGTAAAACGTGTCCCCAGCGAACTATCAGTAACGAAACAAAACTAGGGCTAAAATAATCAGGCTCGCCTCTAGAGGGCGATCCAGCGGATCAATTCGCCCCTGACCCACCTTCGTTCGGTCAGTCGTACTATTAGGTAGGTAGGTAGGTCAAATGCTATAGGGCGAATTTATGCATACGCAACAATGAGAGTATATCTTGAGGACAAACTTCCAGGCACTCCTTGTCCCCAGTTAGAGTCGGCATAGCCCTCCGTAGCGTCACAACCACGCTGTCGAGATCGCATAGTCAGTCTGACCACCGTTGTTCCTTCCCCCGCCTGAGTATTCGTCGCCCAGAGGGACCTGCCTTAAGGAGCGATTTCCGAAGCACTCTAGGGCCCCTGCTTAGTGCGCTGCATAGCTGATTAGTTCGCTAACGCCTCAGTGAAGCAGTGATAACCGCCCCTAGTCCACGCACGCTCGTGTATCAGTACGCTCCGTTTGGGTTTTCCTTTTCATGCCTTGCGTCCCATTGTCCACCGAACTTAAGTGATCGCAGTGAGCAGCAGCTAGACTACACCGACTCGTTTTGACTAGTTCACCCCGACCTTTATTCGGAAACACTCGTCCCAACACTAAGCTTGGACTCTGTAAATAAACGTTACATTTTGAAACACCGAGTACAGTCTTATTCGATACCGAGACGATAGGAGCTTTCTCTTCTGGTTTGTCCGCTCGGACGAGCAGGCCCTGTTCGCCATGGTTTGTGTGCGAGAATGTCGCAAGCCCTGACGAGCATGACCTTCTATCAAATTTATTTTGTGTTTCACTGGATTCAAAGAGTAAAATCTGAGGAATACAGTTGAAAAAGTTAACTTGTCCCTGGCGATAAATTGAAAAGTTCAATAGGGAATTTTGAATACTTTCATCGAAATAGAACTTATTGAAAAGCGCAGGCCACGCCATTGATAATCCGACTCTAAACACTCAGGGCTTGTCGGAACCCTGTGGGGGCCACATAGGTCAATGCTCTAACACGGAGCATGCCGCGATTTTAATCAGATAACTTATCTTGACCTTCAAATTTGTAGGGACACTTGCACATCTCATTTCCACACTTATCTCACTAAAATAGAATTAAACAACTTCCGATGAGTCTAAGACAGGGAATAACGGCTAGGCTCCATGACCTGCGAGCAGGTGTCGGTGCTAGCCTCCCTGGGGGACCTCAGAAATCATACCTGATACTAGACACGTGCGCAACCTTTCGGGCGGAGTCCGAACACACCCCGTGAAGCGCGCCTGCGGCCTGCTAAGCTGCGTAGCTTCTGGTGCTCAAAGACGAGCTGATTGATTACGTCACCAGCGCTCGCCTTAAGCCGCTGATGGAGCACATCATGCGCCCAATCTTACTAGAGAAATTCGCCATCCCGGAGTACGCGCATGTCCTCCAGCTCACCGAGGATCGGCAACTGCGTGAAGCCTCAACGGACTCTTTCTGGGGCGTCGGACGCTCCAACCAGCAATTACAAAACAATGAGGCGCCCGGACGCTGCCATAATATCATGGGACGTTTGCCCGAGGAGGTGCGCGAATTCCGCGCCACCGGAAACATGCGGTGGCCTCGAACAGCCATCCTGGGGGATGCATTGGCACTACCACTGCTTGAAATGGCCGATGACAACAAATGGCTGGTTAACGGATGACCGGACACCAGCCTGGTGCGACTTGTTCAGGCCGCCAATACCATAGTCACGCCACAGCTTAACTGCATCATCCTGCTAGGTGGCTACAATTATATCTACCGAAAAGCGCCTCTGGAGCAGCTCCACGCGACGAACCCATATGCGACGTTTAAGAAGGTTAAACGCCATCGAGGAGTGCTGTCAAAACGCGTAGCCCCAACAACAACAATCATCATGACGCCTCCTATCCCGCGTTGGGTCGCCACTAATCAGGACGCAGCGTCCTGGACAGCCGAGCTGAAGCAGATACTAATCAACCATCGTCAGCGCTACAACACACTCCATAATGTGTACATCCCGAAGTGGTCTGTTGCGTTCAACACACCCGATGCGTTGGAACGAGACGAGCCACACATGGAGTGGAGCGAGCGACCGCAGTTCCGTGAGCCGATGGCATCCAACTACTGCCGTCGCAACTTACGCGAATGGGTGAACCATCTGGTTCGCGACGCGGAACTGAAACGGTTAGCACCCTGAGTAATGGCGAGTATAAGAGCGTAGCGTTAGCGGCTAACGTGAGCAAAGAAGGAAATGAGAACATGAAAGAAAATAAGATCAATTAGTACGAGTTAGTAGGCAGTGCAATTGGAAAGAATAGTCATGAACAAGGAGCGCGAGTACGGATCTGAGTAACAACACCGACATGCAGCTAGGGTAACAGCTTAAAGTATTAGTCACGAGCATTTCATGCGACTGAGCAAGATAGGAATAATAAATACAATCTTACTAAGCCAAGATATACCAACTAAATTTAGCGAATTTAGATGCTATACCCAAAGTTCAAAACATCAAAGTTTTAACAAAGTTGGAATAAACCAAATGGGTAATCCGATTTCCAGTTAACTACTTGAAAATTGCCTAAAGAAACCCCTGGGTCAGGGCACAACCGGCAGCCGGGTCCTTTCTTAGGGTGAACCAAATCAAATTGATCGGAGGTACGTGCTAAGGGGTATATAATTGCTTATGTATGCATGTATAGTTGCTTCAATAATAACATTGTGTGTATACTTATAACGTTTAGAACGTTGGGTAAATATTAAATGGAGAAACAGAGATAAATTTTCGAAATATTACGATAACCAAACTTAAAATATTATAAACCATAAGGGAAAACTTCCAAAATTACCGAAAATAAGGGGAGAAGGGACGCGTTTTTGGTGATAACCAAACAAATCGAACGTCCTTCTACCCTCGTTTTAACAAAATTTCTAACAAATTTTTGGAAAATCTCTCGGAATTTAGAAATCTAGTGTAATTTTGGGCCCAAACGGGCTAATTTTTTTCAAATTTCACGCTCAAACGGGCCAATTTGCAAATTGCGCATTAGTTTTACTCAATTCACACCAAGGGCTGTACATCACATGAGATTAATCATACAAAATTTTCACTTTCTTTCTCATAGCTCAACAAATCAAACCTTCTACCATAAGTAGGGAGTCTATAAAATCCAAAAATTTTTTAAGAGATGTAACAGCCCGAAATTTCAGGGATTTCAACAAGATATTCAAATAGGGAAAATCAGCTAAATTAAGGTCAAAATTGGGAAAAGGGGAGCGACGGGCGATCGGATACCGGTGGAACGTGACTCGGATACTATATTGTGTACTATCCATCGCTGTTGTTATAAAAATAAAAATGTACTATTCTTGTAATTTGTGGTATTGTCACGCTCCACCCGCCCGAGGTGCGCGGGGTGATTTTGGCACTACAAGGGAACGAGTGCGACAATAAGTATGGTATCCGGTCGGCCCTATATAAATTGAATAACATAGTTGTGTTGGTAATGTATTGTGCATTTTATTTTGTTTCGTACCCGATATTGTGGAAAAGCATACTACTGAATCAAGGAATAGGGTGAGACATCAGAGTTTCAGGGAAGAAAAGCAACAGAACTTATCTAAAACGTTAATTTTATAGGGCCTACTTAAAAGCAAATTTTACTGGTTTTTGGACACTTAAGGCTAGGTAGGCTTATTTCGTTACCAAGAAGGCTCCCTAAGGCTTCAAAATTTAGCGTTCGGGCCGACTTGGTCCCTACCGGTAAGTACTTAGGGACCCCGAACTAAGCGTTTAAACACCCAATTTTCAACGACCTAAATCTTAATCAAAATAACAGAAACTCACCAATTTTTCGGTCCCCACACCTCCACGGGGTCTTACCCCAACTATCTCACTGAAAACCGGGGCCACCTAACTCAACCGGTCCGGGCAGGACCCGGATAGTCCTCCCGGGACACTAAAATTTTATATCTTTAGCTCATAGAACGGTCTCTAACGGGCCACCAACAGGAGATATATTAAAATTAATATTTTCATTAGTAGGCGACCAGCCAGGGCATGAACCTATTGCAGCCCCCGGCCACCTACTCCTTTTGGTTCCTCTGTAATCATAAAAAATATCTTAAAAGTCTAAGATTTTTCTAGCGCCCTGAGCGCTAGTATAATTTTCGGTTTTAAAAGCAGCTCGCCGACCAGCGCGAGGTTTCTGCTTTATTGGCACTCGTCGGCCACACTATAGTTAAAGTGTTATTGTTGCCGGCGTTATCTCTTAGGTTTATGTGAGTGGACACTGCTCTGTGGTAAATAGTTTGTTGTTCGCCAGTCTACTCAACACATATGCATCGATGGTTGCATTGTTAAGCCCCAGCGTAGTCGGCTTCTTATATCGTTGCAAAGTTTAAATTTGATGGCTCATAGGTATTCGTATTGCCAATTCGCTTTATTTTAAATTTGCGCTTTATTTAAAATTTTGTGGGTTTAGAGACTCCAAAAGCGGGCTAGCACCAAAAAAGGGGGCACAACAAGGGTATAAAAGGAAGGGGCCCGACGTAGCATCGGAGCCAGTCGAGTTTTAGCACAGACCAAGTGGTCTGTTTCTTTTGGTTTTCAGGCGGTTGTCGCCTTTTATTTCGGTTATTTTAGAATTTTCGCTTTTTGGTTTTGGTTTCTTCTCTTCGATCGGGGGTGCCTCCTACTGTGTAGAAACAGGACGGAGGTTGATGTTGGTGATTTTTCCGGCATAAAATTTGACTAGGAGGGTCGCCCTCGCTGGTGCTGGTCCGTCCGAAGGATGTTCCGCGCACCCGCGAGTACGATCCCGACGCTGTGTCGAAAAAGTACGCTAAAATTTGTTCAGAAAACATTTGAATCTCGACTGGTTCCCCGCTCGCCAGGCCGCCATGTTTTAATTTTAGACCCGGGGCGAAACTTTAGTGATGTGAAGGGGTAGGGAATAAGGACCGCACACGGGGAAGGGGGAAGGACATAGGGACACGGGAGGGTAAGGTAATTAAAGCAAGAAACAGTTACAAGCGTGTTGACCTGGAGGCAGCCGCTAAGGCAGATGATAATAGAGGATAAGTAAGAATTCGAGCTAGGCTATCCCGTCAAAAGTTCGAGCAGGTGTCCCTGAGCGTTTCTTTTATTCGGCTCTTTCTTAGGCCGTTCAAAACCAGTCTTCCAGGCCGTTTTTAGACACGGTAGAAGACTGTAATAATTTACATTAAACAGTTTAGGACCCCGCCGCAAATTGGCATTATAAAACAAGTCTAATTTTTCCAGCGGCCCTCAAGAGACAATGGAGCCTCTTTCGACTCGTGCTCCATCCGCGCTCGCTTTCGAAGTCGTAGCTTGAGTCGAGCCTAAGCCATAGGAAAGTCTATGAGAACCACTCCAGGTCACACGACTTAAAGACCCAGTTATTGGGTAAGCAGAGCGAGCGGTCCGCTCGGGACGGACGCGGTCATTTGCATGCGGGAAACATTTCAAACAAAAATTAAGAATGGAATCCCTGACGCTAGCCCCAGAAATTCGAGCTTCTACTCTGAGATTTGTTTCCTTTTAAATGAAAATTTTATCGTCCAACAAAAATTTCAGACGGGACTCAGGCCGTTTAGACACGGTAGAGCATCCCGTCACGCATTTTCACAATGGAACAATCATCGATGGGTCGATGCGGCCGCTGCATCGGGAGCGACGTATCAGGACCTTTCGTGCGTTGTTTTCCCCACCTCACGGTTTTGCAAATCTACTATTATAACCGTGCAGGGGTATCCGAAGCGTTTTCAAATGTAAATCACAACTGGGTTCTTTTGGTTCTCAAACTAAGCAATTCGTTGAGGGCGCGACAGCACGCGCCCGATTCGTGCTTGCAAATGACTGCGGACCTTTAAGTAAATCCTTGTGACCGCACCCGTTAGGCGAGCGACGGCCCTGAGAAGACTGCAAAGTGATTGTCTCCCAAAGCTTTCCCAGGAAAGAAAATCTATCGGCGCGGACCCACAAACCATTTAGACACGGTGGGTTTCGATACAGCGCCATCTTTTCATGTCAAACCATCAATTCGAAAAAATCTTTGCAAAGTAAACAAAACTCGGGAGGTGCGGCAGCGCATCCCTCTTTTAATAACGACCCGCGTTTTAACCTGACCCTGGCGCACGCAGAGTTTGATGACAAACTTCCGTTACAAGTAACCAGCATCTGACGTCCGGCCTCAAAATAACGAGCGGCAAATAGAGGGAGTACAGGGTGAAAACGGGTGAATGGCAAGAGAGGGGCTGATAGTTCAGAGCGTTGCCACCGGCGAGGTAAACCAACGGTCAGCCAAGAAAGTTTGTTTCTGCGTCCTGTCAGGCGGGTAAGGCAGTCCACAGGGTACAAAACGTAGGCGCAAGCTGAATGGATTTTTACGTGGGGTTTAATCAGGATTCACATCACCCGTTCGGTACCTAAGTATATCACGGGTTGCCCTGCGAGGCACCCATACATTCTGTTGTACATAAATTATCTTGGTTATTCGAATGTAATAACTTGCAATTTGTCTAAATAAACCGTTAGAGTGTGAAACTGATA
>JASANE010020525.1:0-30114 GCA_030248225.1 Trileptium ribeirensis | reverse complement strand
GGTACCGAGAAACTTGGGTAATATTAGAAAAGGGAAAATTGTTAAACGATAAACTGAGAGTATGCAAAACTAGGTATTTTTTTAGGAGAAAATGCTGGGAACGGAAATCTAGTTAAACGAGGTTGTTGGGAAATGAAAAAATGGTAGGAAACAGGTAAACGTTGAAAACGGTAAACTCAAACGGGAAAATGCCGGGAAACGAATAATTAGGGAATTAGATAGTTTTTCCGAAACGAAAAAATGTTGCGATGCGAAAACCAAAAAAAAATTGTTGGGACACAGTGATGTGGAAAAATATGAAATGTTGGAAAACGGAAATATTTGTGATACGGTAAGTTACTGCGAAGCGCTAAAAGCGGAGAATGTGAAGATGTCACAAAAATGTGGGAAACTGAAGTGCTTGAAAACGGGGAAATTCTACAAATGAAAAATGCTGAAAAATAAAACAGGGAAATTTTTGGTAACTTGAACCTGCTTACTTAAGTAAAAAATGCTGGATATGAAATATATTTGAAATAGAAAAGTTGGGAAATGGGGAACAAGAGGAACCCGGAAAATTTTGTATTTTGGAAATCAATGAAATGTTGGGAAATCTTTAAAATATGTGAATGAGAGAATATTGTTATGTGGGGAAGGTGGAAAATGTTGAGAAAAGATCAGGTAGGGAAACGGGAAATGTTGAATACAGAAATCTTAGAAAACGGCAAAGTGTTTGAAAATGGAAAACATGAAACTGGAAAACGTTAGAAAGCCCGACACTTGCGAAACGGAACAGTACGGTAGAGGGAAAGTATGAAACTTTTGAAAACACGAAGCTTGTTACTTCACAAAGCTAACAAATGTTGAACTAAATGAAGTACATGCAATTGAAAAATGTTGGGAACGAAAAAAAATGAGTTAAACATGATCTCGCAACGACAATACTTCGGGGAAAAGCTAAAATTGCTAAACGGCAGAATATTGGAAAACAATAAGACAAAGGGAAAATGTGGTGAAGTTGGGAAACACGAAACTGTCGGGAAATGAGAGACATGAAAAACGTTAGAAAAAGTTATTGAAAACGGAAAATGTGAACCTTAGAATGCGAGAAAGTGATATCCGGAAATTCGCGGCTCTCCAATTTCTCATTTTTCCGGTTTCCCGTTTTCCCGGATTGTCGTTTTCCCAATTTCCAGCTTTCCCAATTTTTCGTGTTACCTATTTTCGGTTTTTCCAATTCCTATTTCCCATTTTTCCAATTTCCCGTTTTCCCAATTTCCCATTTTCCCAATTTCTCAGTTTCATGTTCTTCCAAATTTCCCATTTCCAAATTTCCCACTCAAAACCACGACAATATGGGAAGTCGTGGTGAAAGTCGGAATTTGGAAAATGGGAAATTGGGAAGACATGAAATTGAGAATTAGGAAAACGGGAATTTGAGAAAACGAGGAAATTGGGAAAAATGGGAAATAGGGAATTGGAAAAACCGAAAATAGGTAACACGAAAAATTGAGAAAGCTGGAAATTGGGAAAACGACAATCCGGGAAATCGGGAAACCGGAAAAATGAGAAATTGGAGAGCCGCGAATTTCCGGATATCAGCTTTCTCGCATTCTAAGGTTCACATTTCCGTTTCAATAACTTTTTCTAACGTTTTTCATGTCTCTCATTTCCCGACAGTTTCGTGTTTCCCAACTTCACCACATTTTCCCTTTTTGCTACTTTATTGTTTCCCAATATTCTGCCGTTTAGCAATTTTAGCTTTTCCCCGAAGTATCTGCATTCCGAGATCATGTTTAACTAGTTTTTCGTTCCCAACATTTTTCAATTGCATGTACTTCATTTAGTTCAACATTTGTTAGCTTTCTGAGTAACAAGCTTCGTGTTTTCAAAAGTTTCATACTTTCCCTCTGCCGTACTGTTCCGTTTCGCAAGTGTCGGGCTTTCTAACGTTTTCCAGTTTCATGTTTTCCATTTTCAAACACTTTGCCGTTTTCTAAGATTTCTGTATTCAACATTTCCCGTTTCCTTACCTGATCTTTTCTCAACATTTTCCAGCTTCCCCACATAACAATATTCTCTCATTCACATATTTTAAAGATTTCCCAACATTTCATTGATTTCCGAAATACAAAATTTTCCGGGTTCCTAAGTTCCCGATTTCCCAACTTTTCTATTTCAAATATATTTCATATCCAGCGTTACTTAAGTAAGCAGGTTCAAGTTACCAAAAATTTCCCTGTTTTATTTTTCAGCATTTTTCATTTGTAGAATTTCCCGTTTTCAAGCACTTCAGTTTCCCACGTTTGTGACATCCACACATTCTCCGCTTTCACGCTTACCATTAGCTTCCCGTCTCACAAATATTCCGTTTTCCAACATTTCATATTTTTCCACATCACTGTGTCCCAACAATTTTTTGGTTTCCGCATCGCAACATTTTTCGTTTCGGAAAAATTATCTAATTCCCTAATTATTCGTTTCCCGGCATTTTCCCGTTTAAGATTACCGTTTTCAACGTTTACCTGTTTCCTACCATTTTTCATTTCCCAACAACCTCGTTTAACTAGATTTCCGTTCCCAGCATTTTCTATTTCCTCAATTCCTAGTTTTGCATATCTCAGTTTATCGTTTAACAATTTTCCCTTTTCTAATATTACCCAAGTTTCTCGGTACCCAACTTTTCGGCATGCTTCCAATTATCCAGTATTTTATTTTTCAACATGTTTAAACTTTCATGTTTTCCTTTCAAGCACTTTTTCGTTTTTGAAAAATTTACGCGTTTTGTTTTCTATATCTTTAGCCTTTCCACAGTTTCCTGTTTTGTAACACCTTTCCGGTTTCGAAATGTCTAACTTTCCAATGATTTCAAGCTTCATGTTTCCTTCTTCTAAACACTTTCCCGTTTAACAACATTTGCCTTTTCCTTGAGTTAATTTATCCACATCCCAGCGTTGTTCAGATGTCGACATACCAATATTCTAACGCCTTCCTGCGCTTTCCAGTTTCAGTTTCCAAAGTTTTCCTTTGGCTCAAGTTTTCCTTTTCTCAAGGGTTTCCATTTGCACACTCTAACATTTTCCATAATTTTGCAGCTTCCCTCTTTGCAATATTTTCGTTTTTCCAACATTTCCAGTTTGCCAACTTTCCTATTTCCTAAAATTTTTCGTTTTCTTTTTTTATTTTCCAAAGTTCTCATATGAAGAGTTTCCCGATTTGTACCAGTTTTACGTTTCTCAAGTGTTCGATTTCCTAGCATTTGCCAGTTTCATCCATCCAATTTCCGATTACTTTACTGCTTCCTAAGTTTCTATTTTCCAAGCAGTTTTTAGCTTCCTGTATTTTATCATTTTTCTATTTTGTAACTTTTTTCGTTTCCTTTATGACCTAACTCTCAACATTAACAAGAACAGAAATACAAAAGGATAAATGTTACGCACACTATAGCGCAGAAGTACTTTCGTTCAGCTGCTGGCTGTCATACAAACAGTGCATCGAGGGAGAGCATGACACTTCCCTGCACCCTAATGGTAACCATTGTTGGATGACACGGGCGTTTCTGATTTAATACTCTCCTATTTTCAACCCTACATTTATGGGCGTCTGTCAAAATCACGGACCCTTCAGTACTGTAGGGGTACACGGTATCCCCAGTATGTAGAACGATCAATGAAATAACTGTGATCGACTTTATTAATTTCCAACCTGATCTGTTGCATTACAGCCGAAACGCATGAAAAATTTACTTATGCATTGGACAATTTACGTTTAGTGATAAAATAATTTCTTTGTAGCATTATTGCAACTATGTAAACACTGTTAACATTATTGGATTGTTGCACTGCTCCAGTTATCTCTCCCTGATTAAATTCTGCATTCGTGTTTCATATCGTATTCAGATTTACATAATGCATAAATTTTTTAAACAAATAAGCTTTACCTCAAGCTTGACATTCCAAAACTACCCTATCACTTCAAAAATTTGCACTTTCAAGGTAGATTCATAGCGTATTTTTAACTATATTTTTATAAGCAAGTTAGTTTGCATGTACAGAGAAGTGATTTAAAGGCACACTTGAGGAAACAGCATTGCTCACTAGCAAAGATTTTGCGTAAGTAATGATATTCATTTGAGAGCGACAAATGCCATGACAATGCTACTAATCATTAAAGTAAACGTTTGTACGAAACAAAATATGCTGATTTAAGCGAAATATTCCAATACGGCAAGCAAAAAATTGTAGTTACCCAAACATCTGCGTTGTCTCTTCGTCCAAATATAAACTTGCTTTCAACAAGACATTTTGATGACCACATAAAATACTGGCATTGTATACTAAGCAAATCTAATTACGGCCGACAGTACTTGATGATATAACATTAATTTTTTTATAAACGTAAAAATTGCGTAAAATGAAGCTTCCGCAAAAGATGGGAGTCGAGACGTGAGCAAGAAGTTTTTCCAAGTACAGCAACAACTAATTTGTGAGATCGCAAAAATTTAAATTTTAAAATGAAAAAATTCGTTGTTCGATCATACCTCTATATGCTAAAACTTCAATTAGTCACATCCGTGAATCCCTTCTGATGTAATAGATCTTGCAGCAGAATTAGCAAATGCTAGTGAAAATGTGGTTTATCAGTGACAATTTTTTCAAGACGTGGAGCTAGGAATCTAATTGGCCGTTTATTTTTTGCACTGATTGAAAGTTTTGTGTTCCTGTAGTCACGGCCCTACCGTATGGCGTATAGGCAGACAGGGTCACATCCATACCACAAATTCCTGAGGGTATACAACACACTATTATTCAGAGCATTTTTTGCTTACGGTGTTACAGCCACTCTTAGCTACAACTTTTCGCGCATTAACACTAACACCACTGACTATACCTCATGAGGTATACTATTCAATTGTTTTGTTTTTGGAAAGTTTCGACATTTGGATTTCGAAATATGCATGCTGAAATGGTATGCCACGTACTGTTAACAAAACTACAAAGAAGACACGGTACCCTTGATAACGTCAGAAAATGACAACACCCCTACCCTTGAAACATTTTATAAAAAACATGGGGTGTCTTGTCGAGGATGTACCAGACGATGTATGACATATATAGGTGCCAAACATTGGGGGACATTATAACTTGAACGCCGCATAAGTCTATTTCGCATCAAAATGAAGATTTGGAGCCCTCACTAGCATTAATTCGAACAGCCGCTGTTGCATTATAGGTGTCGCCGAAAACGTTATCTATAAGAATCAACTTTGGGAATAAATATAGGTAAATTTGGTTAATATCGGCGCTAAGTATTACACGCGAAATTCAATGAGACAATGTGGTCATCTCAACCAGATGTCTGTAAGGTATTTAAACCTTCGTGTTGGACGCACATAAAGACTAGTTCAAATTTTCATTTGTACTTCTATCTCATCTAGCTAAAGTCCTCTGATATATTTTGAGCATCAGTTGGTAACGATTATCTGCTTTCCCGGTTGCAGAGCTAAATGAAAATATGCAATTTATAGCGAATGCACGATAGTAATGAAAATTGGAAACCCATTCTAGGCAATTCTTTTGAATACAATTTAAACCTTTTAGATAATTTTAGTTCGGTTCGTTACGCATCGTGAAAAATATCCCAGAGAGATTTATATAGGTAGCCCCAAGATACACAAGTACAAAAATTTCGAACTAAATTTTGAGCAGTTCAAGTCATGAATTTTGCCGTTTAGCGACTGTGCTGCACTAATAAAGCATATACTTACGCAATTACTAGGGCAACTGCGTTCTGCATAGACATAAAAATTCTAGACTTTATCACATTTCATATAATAGCGTACATCATTCTTTGTAATTACAATCTGCTACAAGCACCTCTGTTCTAAGATCAACTAATGTCACATAAGATAAAAGCTACATAAAAACTAATGTTATAACAATTACTACTAAATCTACATAACAAAAAAAAACAAAAAGGCTGAGGACTTACTATAATAAAACCGGGGCACTTCATAGCCAAAAGCGGAAAAGTGGTCAGCAAACAGCTATTAAACATAAAATGCCACATAAGCATCCATGCAACAGGTAGTAACGGAACAAAAATGAATTGACATTTTATTTACTTCTGCTGTAGTAATTGAACCATGCGGTTCTTTCACTCACAACACATAGTAAGTCATGAAAGATTTGCAGTAGCCATGGCTCATTATTGGGTTTGTATATGCTTCTATTTCTATTATTTCTATGTGCTTCTCTCATATTCATAAATTATCGTATAATTTACGCCATATTTTACGTTTTCGGAGAAATACTGCTTCCCATCCTACTAAAGGGGACACTAGTAACAGGAATGCTTGTCATGTGTTTGTTCTTATTTCACGGTAGATATTATACTATATCAAACAACTCACCTTAATCGTTACACATCTATTTTACTTATTACATGTGAAATATTCCGAAATTTGCTATCTGGTGAAAGGAAAATGTATAACATTACCGGATTGACCAGACAAGTCATCGCTGTTTTATTTCATCTTTTCACGCAGTGCAGAGCTACAAACGAAAAATAAACATTTGGCAAGTAGAGGTGAAAATCACTAGGGACACACCAACATAATAATCCTATAACTTTCTACTTTATTAACAAAATAACAAACATGCCCAGCCTGTCTACTGGTCGCATGTATACGTGAAACCATCATGCTGTCGGCTCTGGAATTATTGTGCTCACAATAACGATATTTTTTGTTAAAAAATGTGTAAAAGAATTATAATCAGCAAGAATTTATAAAAGGTTCTGAGCATGCTGTCTTTCTGCCTCACTTAAAGCTTTTTGTGCCTTATCGTAGTAATGAATTGGTGAATAAATATTTTGCATATCTGTCCACTGGTCATAAATACGGTTGGGAGAAGTTATGGTAACGTTAAATCAGTGTAGGTTTAGTTTTTTCAGAGAATTTTAGTCAGCATAAAATAATATAATAGTTTACATACAGGTAATTTGCAACGAACAAGTTTCCGCGCAGTTATTATGCGTTACACACTTGAAAATCGACACAACTAAACGGATTCGACTTATTCAGAGCAACCCATCAGCATGATCAACAACTACACACAGACTAACATCTTGTATTGTACGCAATATATCTTCTTAGATTTACTCCAGTCATCATAAAGACATAAATATCCCTCTCGTTTCGCTAATGAATTAACCAACTTTTGTTCGTCTAACTTTCACCAATGCAAAGTTATGTTTGACATGATTTGCGTAACTTACATAAATAGGTGTGTCACTACGTAACCATGACCATTAAATTAATTTCTTATTTATTGACGATTTTCAGGTTTACTTTAGTTCATTCGACCAAATTGAACCTCTGTTAAGTTATGTTTGGATTAAGTTTTACCTAATTAGCATAAATTAATGTGTACCAGAAAATCCCGCAAATCAATTTTGGTTTACGGGCACATTTTTGTAGCGACAACTTATAAAGTTATGACCCAAGAGAAGGTCACGTATCCGGGATAGGGCAGTGGCTGATGCTTAATTGGTCAAATGCGATAGCTTTCGGCTACACCACGTAAACAAAAATAAAAGTGGTGACAATGAAAATCTGATGAAGAATTTTTATTTCATTTGTAAGGGAAAATAATAGCTCTTCTGGTACAGCGGTTGCAGAAGACTTGATTACAAGCTGCATTGCTATGTAGGCCGCTTTTGAATAACTTAAAAATGGAAAAAAATTACGAAGTGATCCCTGCCTAAAGCTTCGCTTTCCACGACATTACAACAAACCCCGAATTGAGATCCCTATTTATTGAACCCGGTATAACTCTAGCAAGGCACGTCTAACTTATATAGCTCGTAGATTTTATTACTGTCATAGCGTTCATGCACACCGCTTACGAATTATTGAGAAAATTGAAAAATAGGAATAGTACGCCTGCGGAATTCAAAAAGATTTTATTTAAAAATACAAATTCTTCAAGAAGCGGTCAAGCTAGCCTTCTTTAAGCATGGCTGAACCGATGGACTTGGAACCCCGCATGCAAAACTTTATCCACCTTACTCTGACAAACCAGTTCGCTAGGCATGCTGATATTTTGGCTTGTCTATTTTCCTGTTTGTACATCAGAAAATGACACTCGAAGTTTGGGGTTTATGTTTCTCAAAGGTTTATACCGGCATTTAATGCGAAGACTGGGTTAATTATAAACAATTGAAAACGACTGTAACGCTCATGTCATCCTACATTATGAGCAGTTTGGACCTGCCATTACAGCGGTATTTTCTTGCTATATTTCTCAGTTTCAGTTAATATTTGTTACACTTTTGTCCATCAAGACTATTGTTTTGAGCTACATATATTAAATATATCTATATAAAGATAAGATATATAAATTAAATATAAATAATTATATATCTATACGTATGATCAAATTTCAAGAGAACCAAAATTTACCCGTATTCGGTTAATTATCTTGCACGACTAAACTTAATGTGACTCCACTGACCATCCTATTGTGCTATTTAAAAATATGTTATTCTGAACAACATCAAATAGCTGTTTTCAGTTCGCGAACATAAAAAATTTTCCCGAGAAAAATTCGTGAATATTTATTTACAGATAACGCAATAACAGTGGAACCGTCTCATTTATGATGCCATAGTCATTAACGCTTTCCCGCATGAATTTTGTGCTTAATGTTAAATAAACATTTGTCGGAGTGGCTGATTGAGCTGGGATCTTTTGGGTACGTGCCATGTATGTCCACCAATACGCGAACTTGGAGTTGTTGCTAGGTTCCCTAAGGAATCTTATAAAGTAAGCTAAACAACAACACACGTGAAACGTCATATTTTTCGAGTTCCAAAAATTTCGAAAAGTTATTCCGCCCCCCAAACGACCCCCCGCGCCGAACCACCCACTACGCCACTGAGCCTTCGGACCTCGTTTATGTATGATATACCGAGACCGGAATGTCCTATAGGTATGACGGCTGGGCTAAATACTCGATCGTTTGATGACGGGATCATTGGTATGAACAAGAGTTGATTATTTCCTAAAGCATCTCAAGCCAGAATGTATTTCACGGTGCGTTTCATCCTGTTCAACTCTGCATTTAGAGGGGGTTGGGAAATATCTCCCTAGTATTTCATGGAGGAACATTTTGTCACCCACTGCATTTCGTGGATGGTGGATTTTGTCCTCCCCTATCCCCGTGTTTCGTGGTGGGGATATTCTGTCATCTTCTGCATGTCAAGGAAGACTTTGTCGGCTTCGCAATGAAAAACAAAGAAGGATAAAATGTTGCCACCGCGAAATACATGGAAGACAAAATTTTCCCTCAGGAAATAATGGAAGTATATTAGTCCCTTCATTTAGTGCGGAAGTGGAACAGCGCAAAGCGCCCTGACACGTGCATTTTGGCTTGACTTGCTGTCGCGATATTCTTCAGTATAAAATCATCCACTCTTGGTATATTAGTGGTAGCAACTTAGTATTGTTATACTGCCAATAACGCTACACAACGTTAAGTTATATTTATTTCCAATCTATACAACAAAAAGTACGGTATATATTGAATCACTATTGGTGAAAATTTTAAAGCAAATAGAAACTCAAACTGGAAAACAGCTTCCATATAAATTGCAATGGCTATGTTAACAAAGAAAGTACGGTAAAAGGTGTCATACACATGCGAAAACAAAAATATAACACAACATTCAAGCAAGTCACGAATCCAAAATTTACTATAAGACAAAATATTATTATAGCAGATATAATGTCGCACTATGTATATGAATACGCCATAGATACCTGTAAGGGTCTGAACTCTAACAATCTAAGCTCATTTACTCTACTGTTAAAACTACCTTTATTCAGAAACGTTTAAAACCTTACCATCGACTAGCTTACCCAAAGCCGAAACTTGTATAAATTATAGAGCTAAAGCCTTAAAGCTAAAAAACTAGATAGCACTGTTCAGTTGTCAAATCATCAAAAATTATTTCAGAAGTATGATTGGTAAATTGTCGAGGGTTTCACTTAGTAATTTGATTTCTAAGAATATTCGCTTACTCAAATATGACACTTTAGCACAAATAAAAACAAATAAAATTTTGCATTATTCATAAGCCCAAATAAAGTTTTTGTGCATTTTAGGACAGCCTGCCTTTAAGTCATAAATTGTTAGAGCAAATTTCTTGTGTGCTCGGGTAGAAATTTTCAAACGTTAGGAGCGTTTCATGAACATTAAACATAAGCGCTGGCAATAAGCTGAGATTGGTTTATACCTTCGCGATATTTTTCAGTCATGTTCCAGTAAAACGAGCAATCAAACACACATATACAAACAGTTACAAAATAAAATATATAAACAAGACAATATTGTAAATAAAAAGAAAACAAAATAACTAGACACTTAAGGTTTGAAACAAATAATTGGAACCCAAATTGGAACATTCCCTATATACAGGTTATTTTCTTGCAAAAGTTCCTTTTAACTTCACACACCTAGATAATAAAAACCATTAACTAACTTCTTACACTGCCGTCATTAAAATTTATTGGCATTGATAATGTGAAGCTGCTGTTGCAGCTTTTACTAATTTCCTAGCGTTCTTAACGAGCGTACGAGCGATACTATAGCAGTTCTGCTACGGCGCCGGAGCTTCAAATTGATCAGATTTAAATATGTTAATATGACTACATCTTTGGCAAATTTGGTAGGTCAGAAATCACGCTACAAATGTGAGCTTGCAGACGCTTTCCTGCAGTTACGTGGAATTTAGCGTATTACCATTTCTCCCTTATTAGGGGAGGTCATGAGGGTATTAAATTTTCGATATTTTTTGCGACTCAAAAATCTTCCTCATTTTTGTTAAATTCCCCCGATTTGTGAAAATCTTCGCACAATTTGTGCCAATTTCCCCCAGATTTTTGGCTATTTTTGCCAAAATATTCATCGTACCTTCGATGCAAGAGGTGGGCTGGAAGCGGCGAGGAGTGGAGAAGTGGTCCGAGCCTCAGAAGATAACCCCTTCTCGCCTTATAAGCACGTATGGTACAATTGCTGCGTCTCGGGCATTGCTATAATTCCTTTATAGCTTTTTGGCCCGATATTAGCCAACACATGACATTTTCACATTGCATATCTGGGTTAAAAACCGGTTAGTAAAACCGGTTCTAAAAAGTATCCAATTCACTACGCATCTATTTACAAAATCGTTTCTCAATCAAGTCAAAATTCCTCTGATTTATCGAAATTACGGTCAGATTTGTATTTATTTGATATTGGATTATTTCTAAGAGATATCCCTAGAGCAGCAGAGTTACAATTTCCTTTATCAAACAATAATCTATACACCGATGAGTTTTTGTTTTTCACTTTTCCTGGCTTTTTCCGCTGACACGTCGGAAGACGATATCTCAAGCGCAATTGTAATGCTATAAGCATGTGCTGGTTTATAAAACTTACCTAGCGTTTTTCGATCCTTAATGTATATACTTTAATATTACGACCGTAATCAACAGCTACTTAATGCTTATATATAATAATAATTAATGTTATCAGCACTTTATGCATTATTTACCATAAGATGTGTGCACCTAGGGCCGAATTCTTTTCACAGAGCTATTTCCGGCTAGTGACAAAAAACGCACAGCCACATCCGGTCCTTCATAAATAAAATAAATAGCTAAGCTACGCTAGTATGTTTGTACGGGCCGGCAGTGGCTATATCTCAGGGTTTGATAGCCGGGACGGGCTACTGAAAGAATATTTATTACATTCAGTTTAGCAGGTTGTGTTACATCGAAAATATTTACCTCCGGGCCAAAATAAGGCAAGATTAATAGTAATGAAAAGAAAAGCGCATAAATTCAGGAAAAATAAATAAGTAAATATCGCCATTTTCAAAAATTTTGTTTAAGCGCCTTTTACAAGCCAACCAAGTACCTATGTAAAACATGCTTTTTATGCATGAAAATTGTGCTATTGTAACTGGAAGGATGTTTTACGTATATATGACTATAACTGTCATCAATTTCCATTTTTTAGCGATTTTACATTATCGTCATATATTTCTGGCTTTTAGAGCCCATTGTGACAATTTATCAGCCATACTTTACTATTAGCTAAATTTATTTGTAGGGTCTGGCTCGGCCCAAAAAATGTCACACTGGCTGACCAGGGCTAGCCAAGCATGACTTTACAGCCGCGGCCGACTGTGACAAAATCCGGCAATGCCGCACACATCTTAAGGTAAATGATGCATTATGACGATATCTTGAGTAAAGTAGTGAGCCTATGCGAAATCAGCATATAAACCTGTCGGGCATGACACGATCAAATTCGTCCGTGTTCCTTCCTCGCGGTTCCAGTGAAGTTACTCCCTCAGTTTTTGGGAAGAGGAAGGGGGGTTGGGGTATCATGTACTAAAATTTGTTCCGAACCTCACTCCCAATTTTTTTGTTGGGGTGTCGTTGGAAAAAAATTTTCAACGATCCTCCTCTAGTTTGGAGAGATTGAGGAAATTTTTTCTTTTAAGGGACCCCCAACCAAAACTGGGGAACGTCGGAACAAATTTATGTTGATACCATGAATTGTCAAAGTATGGCTATAACTCCCTCCCAGAAGCAGGAGGAGGTGGTAAAGTTGAAATGAATCATGCCCAACGCGTTTATGCACAGAGTGTTATATTCTTGTCAACTTTTCATAATAACTCTTGTAATATAATTGTTGTACTTTGTATTTGAGCATATATATATAATATAAGAACATAAGTGCACGAACTACATATTGTAAATCCGATTTAAATGCTCGGATTCATGTTCAAATATTATCTTTCATTGAAATTAAAACACATATGCACCAAGTTATAAACCATTATCATTATGTTGATGCATTTATTTTATTTTCTTTTTTTTATTCATCGTGGAAGCTGAGGAAAAGCTCGATAATTTTACAATTTCTTCTATATGATCAGCACTAATTGCAATAGTGAATAGATGTAACTAGCTTTAACTACTGCTATTCGTGTTGAGCTACTATGAATAATTCAACGGCGGACATCGCCTGAATAAGGAACAAATGATGTGCAGCGCCAGCTTTCCTTGACATTAGGATTTCATAATCGGTTAATCAAAAATTTAAACTTTTTTACTTTTAGGGAATAGCAACTGGTTTTAGATCATTTCCTTACCATCACTGCAGGAGACAATTTATGTTCTCTTAATTTTCACCAACAATTTCAAAAAATAACAGCTAGTTAAAATATAAATGCATGTATTTGTATTTTTACGCTGTAAAATAATAGATCCCATATGTGCAGATCATTTTTTGCCAGTACAAAAACTTAGTCCGTAGCGTCTGAACATCACAATGTTTTTACTTTTAGCCATGGCTTGCGCAGGCGCTGGAGCGAACACAGGCACAAACGAGATATGGGATTCGGTGCTGTAAGGCAGCTGAATTTTAATACATTGTGCAAAAAATAAATAATATAAATATATGAGTTTAGCGAGTTTGCGCTGCTAACGTTCATTGTGCATTTTAAAAATATCTAAAGTACACTAGCAAAGTTTATTCTCTCCACGCTGTAATTTAACCGGAACCGTAATTTTACGGAAACCGACACCTGAACGAATAAACCGCTGATAACTACTATAACTATAATATAGTGATACTCCTAAGAGAATTGCGTAAAAAGAAAAACCCAGTCTTAAACTGAAATTGCTAAGTTGGCTACAGCACGGAAATGCGTTCAAAATGCTAAAAAATACAATCAAATTTCGAACTGTGCATAGTGTTCAGGTAACATTCAGTGTTTAAATGTGATTACTTACATAGATACCTTACGCATGTTTAATCGCTGCGCTGATGTGAGTATCCCAATGTTTGAATTTCCACAACTGCATGAATTAATCGTAAGTGAATGACATGATTAAGGTTTCGAAAGTTTGTTATCTAAGGTATCAATAATGCTGACAAATTTCATTTTAGAATTAATCCATACTCTATTTATACCGAAACTGACATGCAAAAAGAATAATAGCTCAAATGACAACACTAAAGTTTAAGCAAACTTAAAATTGAGAAAAGTACACAAAACACATTAAACAAACACGAAAACTTGCTAAGCCATACCAGTGCTGTTAAAAGCGGAGCTAGCTATCATATCTAAACTAGCTTCTATTTTATACAAAAATACGCAGTAGTGATTAAAATTCCTAGATGTTAACTGGTTTATTGCTAGGTATTCGTTGATACCATGAAACTATTCATATCCGCACGTCGTAAATTAACGGTCGTGGCGTTAAAAATAAGGTTATATGTCGTATACCGATGAAAAATGCCTCAGAAATTTAACTTATATGGAAGCAGCGAGGCTACGGAGAGCCGCTAAAAAGCGCCATGGGACACAATAGAAAGTTCTTTTATACAGAGGTAGATTCTATTATTGTGGCAGTTTTATTATATGCTACCAAGTATCCTCGTCAACTGCTAAACACAATGCAATTGTTTAAGGATTGGTATATATAAACTGATAATCATACGGTTTAGGCACAATTTGATGATTGAAATGTAGGTGAGAAATAGTCATGATAATTTTGCTTAGTTATATAATAGCTGGTACGTCATCATTACACTGAGAGTAGGCATTGAGTAAATATAGCTACAATGTTGTTTTGGCCATCAATTCAGTAGCACGTCTAACCAACATTATGCTGAGATATTTCTATTCAACTAAAAAGGGGATGTTGCGGTCAATAAAGTAAAAGGAACATTAAAATATATGACCGTCAATAATGTCTGTACGTCTTATTTCTGTCAATAAAAGTTATATCACATGTTCATGATGAGCCCTTGACACTACTTTAGATACTTTGAGGGATGGAACATCCGGCTTTAGGGATAAGAATTTACCACTTTTGTCCTGTTCATATATACATGAATATACATACACATATAGTTAGCGTTATAAAAAGCAATGAGGGTGCAATACATTAAGGATGCCACAACTTGTATTCATTCAAACAAAAGTAATTTTCAGTATAAGCGAAGGATTAAGACGACTAAAATGTGGTACGATAAAATTCACGATGGAAAACAGTAACGGTTTTGCAATGATGGTATAGAGCAACAGCAGACAAACCTGAACATCACAATCAAATTGGTAGAATTTATATTGGATTTATAGATTTTGCAAATCTTAACAGCCTATAATTGGCATACTGTTTGCGGAGTACTGCATTTACCTAAAGATATATTTACGATAATCGACGTTGAAGCGAAACATTATCCCGAGACGCAGTTGCTCAATTTAGCCTACAAATGGATGCGCCTCTAGTGAATATAGCAATCTAGCACGGACTACATCGCTATCTAAATGATGATTTTTGTAAACTATATTCTTGTGTGTTGTTTGAAGTTTTGACCTGCAGACCAAATGAAATAACACAGTCAAATAGCATGCTCAAAGGATTGGACAAAATGCCGAAGTACCAAATATCTGCAATCGTTCACAGTGCTGATTTGCCTTATTTTTAAGAATTTATGTAGATAGTCTAGAATCAGTTTAAATATCAGTCCTCTGATCCTAGTATAATATTCCGAACTTCCATTAGGCGTTACTGCGCTAAATTTGAGAAAATACGCAGTTTTTGTATTAAACCAACTAACAACAGCAATAAAAATGACACATTGTGCAACATATACAGCTCTATAGTTGTACTTTTTACTACTTAAAGGGGCGACAAACGGTAAACGCTGATGGTTTATGTATGGTTTTGCTACTAGTTTTTTGAAACATATCTTCGGTCTTCCGCACGAGTGGCAGTTTGGATTACATAACTACTGTGTACCATCTTAAATCTAATTTTCTCCCTTTTTGTAATTATTGTTTAATCCAAGTTTTCACGGTAGTTGAGATTTTGCCGTCCAGGGCTAATTTATGCAATATTTTTCTTCGGTATTTAGCATTGACACCCTTTCTTCACATGGATAAAATGCCTACTGGTTGTTACGCTGCTACTTCGTCATATTTTTCATCACCTACCAAGCTGACATTTTGCCTATGACGCTACGTATTAAAACTTTGGCATATGCTATCTTTACGGGCGGATCTTCATATCGTTAAAAAAGAGCAGCATAATGCGGGGAGGGGGTTCAGTGGCTGTAATCCGCTTATTCACCTCTAGTATAACGCTCATATAAGGGCGTTAATTTAGCCCTAGAATTATGCTTAGTATATCGAGAAAGGCATAGCGAGAATTTTACTTTTGCCCCTAAATGTTGTGTTTGGCAAAGCGTTCGAGTTGTTTTAAAATTATTTCGTTACGTTTTGATTACCGAAATTAATTTTTTTTCTGGTAATGAAAATGATAACCTTCGACAAAACGTTTTGTCACTATTCCGTTACGCCTTCAGATGTAGCAAATCTGTCTCCTGTCCAAACCGTGGTAAAATATATTCTGAATATTAGTCATTGCGTTGTGTTGTTTTATGTTTAGCTTGTTTTTAGTTATGCTGTCTGTCATCCCGGCATTTATTTATTGATTTTGATTGTTATATACAACATTTTACAGTTGACTAAATACTGATTATTATTTCCAGTGTAATAGGAGAAAAGATTCTAGAAGAATATTGTACGTTTCTGAATAAATTATGACTGAGAGATGATAGCTTTGCAATATAAAAGCAGCGTAACAACCAGTAGGCATTTTATCCATGTGAAGAAAGGGTGTCAATGCTAAATACCGAAGAAAAATATTGCATAAATTAGCCCTGGACGGCAAAATCTCAACTACCGTGAAAACTGGATTAAACAATAATTACAAAAAGGGAGAAAATTAGATTTAAGATGGTACACAGTAGTTATGTAATCCAAACTGCCACTCGTGCGGAAGACCGAAGATATGTTTCAAAAAACTAGTAGCAAAACCATACATAAACCATCAGCGTTTACCGTTTGTCGCCCCTTTAAGTAGTAAAAAGTACAACTATAGAGCTGTATATGTTGCACAATGTGTCATTTTTATTGCTGTTGTTAGTTGGTTTAATACAAAAACTGCGTATTTTCTCAAATTTAGCGCAGTAACGCCTAATGGAAGTTCGGAATATTATACTAGGATCAGAGGACTGATATTTAAACTGATTCTAGACTATCTACATAAATTCTTAAAAATAAGGCAAATCAGCACTGTGAACGATTGCAGATATTTGGTACTTCGGCATTTTGTCCAATCCTTTGAGCATGCTATTTGACTGTGTTATTTCATTTGGTCTGCAGGTCAAAACTTCAAACAACACACAAGAATATAGTTTACAAAAATCATCATTTAGATAGCGATGTAGTCCGTGCTAGATTGCTATATTCACTAGAGGCGCATCCATTTGTAGGCTAAATTGAGCAACTGCGTCTCGGGATAATGTTTCGCTTCAACGTCGATTATCGTAAATATATCTTTAGGTAAATGCAGTACTCCGCAAACAGTATGCCAATTATAGGCTGTTAAGATTTGCAAAATCTATAAATCCAATATAAATTCTACCAATTTGATTGTGATGTTCAGGTTTGTCTGCTGTTGCTCT
The DNA here is from genome assembly GCA_030248225.1 of Trileptium ribeirensis. NCBI lineage: Eukaryota > Metazoa > Nematoda > Enoplea > Enoplida > Thoracostomopsidae > Trileptium > Trileptium ribeirensis. The sequence continues at coordinate 12,535 of JASANE010020525.1, read as the reverse complement.
ATACCATCATTGCAAAACCGTTACCTGTTTTCCATCCTGAATTTTATCGTACCACATTTTAGTCGTCTTAATCCTTCGCTTATACTGAAAATTACTTTTGTTTGAATGAATACAAGTTGTGGCATCCTTAATGTATTGCACCCTCATTGCTTTTTATAACGCTAACTATATGTGTATGTATATTCATGTATATATGAACAGGACAAAAGTGGTAAATTCTTATCCCTAAAGCCGGATGTTCCATCCCTCAAAGTATCTAAAGTAGTGTCAAGGGCTCATCATGAACATGTGATATAACTTTTATTGACAGAAATAAGACGTACAGACATTATTGACGGTCATATATTTTAATGTTCCTTTTACTTTATTGACCGCAACATCCCCTTTTTAGTTGAATAGAAATATCTCAGCATAATGTTGGTTAGACGTGCTACTGAATTGATGGCCAAAACAACATTGTAGCTATATTTACTCAATGCCTACTCTCAGTGTAATGATGACGTACCAGCTATTATATAACTAAGCAAAATTATCATGACTATTTCTCACCTACATTTCAATCATCAAATTGTGCCTAAACCGTATGATTATCAGTTTATATATACCAATCCTTAAACAATTGCATTGTGTTTAGCAGTTGACGAGGATACTTGGTAGCATATAATAAAACTGCCACAATAATAGAATCTACCTCTGTATAAAAGAACTTTCTATTGTGTCCCATGGCGCTTTTTAGCGGCTCTCCGTAGCCTCGCTGCTTCCATATAAGTTAAATTTCTGAGGCATTTTTCATCGGTATACGACATATAACCTTATTTTTAACGCCACGACCGTTAATTTACGACGTGCGGATATGAATAGTTTCATGGTATCAACGAATACCTAGCAATAAACCAGTTAACATCTAGGAATTTTAATCACTACTGCGTATTTTTGTATAAAATAGAAGCTAGTTTAGATATGATAGCTAGCTCCGCTTTTAACAGCACTGGTATGGCTTAGCAAGTTTTCGTGTTTGTTTAATGTGTTTTGTGTACTTTTCTCAATTTTAAGTTTGCTTAAACTTTAGTGTTGTCATTTGAGCTATTATTCTTTTTGCATGTCAGTTTCGGTATAAATAGAGTATGGATTAATTCTAAAATGAAATTTGTCAGCATTATTGATACCTTAGATAACAAACTTTCGAAACCTTAATCATGTCATTCACTTACGATTAATTCATGCAGTTGTGGAAATTCAAACATTGGGATACTCACATCAGCGCAGCGATTAAACATGCGTAAGGTATCTATGTAAGTAATCACATTTAAACACTGAATGTTACCTGAACACTATGCACAGTTCGAAATTTGATTGTATTTTTTAGCATTTTGAACGCATTTCCGTGCTGTAGCCAACTTAGCAATTTCAGTTTAAGACTGGGTTTTTCTTTTTACGCAATTCTCTTAGGAGTATCACTATATTATAGTTATAGTAGTTATCAGCGGTTTATTCGTTCAGGTGTCGGTTTCCGTAAAATTACGGTTCCGGTTAAATTACAGCGTGGAGAGAATAAACTTTGCTAGTGTACTTTAGATATTTTTAAAATGCACAATGAACGTTAGCAGCGCAAACTCGCTAAACTCATATATTTATATTATTTATTTTTTGCACAATGTATTAAAATTCAGCTGCCTTACAGCACCGAATCCCATATCTCGTTTGTGCCTGTGTTCGCTCCAGCGCCTGCGCAAGCCATGGCTAAAAGTAAAAACATTGTGATGTTCAGACGCTACGGACTAAGTTTTTGTACTGGCAAAAAATGATCTGCACATATGGGATCTATTATTTTACAGCGTAAAAATACAAATACATGCATTTATATTTTAACTAGCTGTTATTTTTTGAAATTGTTGGTGAAAATTAAGAGAACATAAATTGTCTCCTGCAGTGATGGTAAGGAAATGATCTAAAACCAGTTGCTATTCCCTAAAAGTAAAAAAGTTTAAATTTTTGATTAACCGATTATGAAATCCTAATGTCAAGGAAAGCTGGCGCTGCACATCATTTGTTCCTTATTCAGGCGATGTCCGCCGTTGAATTATTCATAGTAGCTCAACACGAATAGCAGTAGTTAAAGCTAGTTACATCTATTCACTATTGCAATTAGTGCTGATCATATAGAAGAAATTGTAAAATTATCGAGCTTTTCCTCAGCTTCCACGATGAATAAAGAAAATAAAATAAATGCATCAACATAATGATAATGGTTTATAACTTGGTGCATATGTGTTTTAATTTCAATTAAAGATAATATTTGAACATGAATCCGAGCATTTAAATCGGATTTACAATATGTAGTTCGTGCACTCATGTTCTTATATTATATATATATGCTCAAATACAAAGTACAACAATTATATTACAAGAGTTATTATGAAAAGTTGACAAGAATATAACACTCTGTGCATAAACGTGTTGGGCATGATTCATTTCAACTTTACCACCTCCTCCTGCTTCGGGAGGAAGTTATAGCCATACTTTGACAATTCATGGTATCAACATAAATTTGTTCCGACTTTCCCCAGTTTTGGTTGGGGGTCCCCTTAAAAGAAAAAATTTCCTCAATCTCTCCAAACTAGAGGAGGATCGTTGAAAATTTTTTTCCAACTACACACCAACAAAAAAATTGGGAGTGAGGTTCGGAACAAATTTTAGTACATGATACCCCAACCCCCCTTCCTCTTCCCAAAAACTGAGGGAGTAACTTCACTAAAACCGCGAGGAAGGAACACGGACGAATTTGATCGTGTCATGCCCGACAGGTTTATATGCTTATTTCGCATAGGCTCATGACTTTACTCAAGATATCGTCATAATGCATCATTTACCTTAAGATGTGTGTGGCATTGCCGGATTTTGTCACAATCGGCCGCGGCTGTAAAGTCATGCTTGGCTAGCCCTGGTCAGCCAGTGTGACATTTTTTGGGCCGAGCCAGACCCTACAAATAAATTTAGCTAATAGTAAAAGTATGGCTGATAAATTGTCACAATGGGCTCTAAAAGCCAGAAATATATAACTATAATGTAAAATCGCTAAAAATGAAAATTGATGACAGTTATAGTCATATATACGTAAAACATCCTTCCAGTTACAATAGCACAATTTTCATGCATAAAAAGCATGTTTTACATAGGTACTTGGTTGGCTTGTAAAAGGCGCTTAAACAAAATTTTTGAAAATGGCGTATATTTATTATTTATTTTTCCTGACATTTATGCGCTTTTCTTTTTCATCACTATTACCTTGTCAATTTCTGCCCAAGGTAATATTCCACGTACTACAGGAGCCATGATCGGACGTTTAACGTTTGTTTCTTTTTTCATACGAAGCTTTTTGTTCATATAGCCCACGATTGCGTACTCGAGTAGCGTGGCAAAAACCATAAAGAAACAAGTTATGAGATAGATATCGATTGATTTGATATAGGAAACCTAAAAAATTATATAAGTGACACAAACCTGATGGTAGAACGTAAACTTAAGCCAAAAAGTTAACCAGACATATTTTGATTACAGATTTGTATTTATAGAACCCTTTTCCTCTAGACTATATTCATGAGGCAGTCTTGCTTTTGTTTTAACTGATTTGAAATAGGAAGGTTATGAAAAGTAAACCCGCTCAATTTTGATCACAGATTTCTATTCATAACGCACAACTCGAAATCAAATGCGAGCGTGAGGACTTGGTTCTAAAAATTTAAGTTTGAGTTTTTCGAACCGATGTTTATGTTGTATCTTTTTGATCACAGATTTCTATTCTTAACGCACAACTCGAAATCAAATGCGAGCGTGAGGACTTGGTTCTAAAAATTTAAGTTTGAGTTTTTATCCAAACTACTTTGATCTTATAGCTTTTTTGATCACAGATTTCTATGCTTAACCCACAACTCGAAATCAAATGTGATCGAGATGACTTAGTTTAGCTCGAGCTTGGGATCTTGTAGCCTTTTTAGCCCTAGTAGGCCTACCAATTTGAACGTTGAAACTAATATATATATATATACATATATAGTACACATGTCGAATGTCCGTTGGCTTAGGGGGTAGACTGTCGTCTGGGAGGTTCTCAGAGGGTAAGAGGGAGGCAGAGAGCGGGACCGGTGACATTTTTGCAAATTTTACCCAAATTTTCACCAATTTTACGCCAATTGTTGCTAAAACTTTGTGCTCGCGTTCGGCGTGCGGCGGTGGGAGAGGGGAGTGGTGGGAGTCGGGGCAGGATGCCCAGCTTTTGGTGGGGAGTTAAATATGGGTTGAGGAGTATGTAGGGCTCTTAGGTTATCTCCCCTACCCTCACCCTATTGAGACGTCTCATATATGTGCTTGTATGAATTGTATCTTACTGCAGTGATGTATTTTAAATACACAATGACATTAAAGTTTAAGTTTGTGCAATTGTAAGTATAAGCTGTCGTCTGAGTGACTTATCTAGTCATCGCTTCGGGAGAACGAAACATAGTCCTTTTTATCAGCAAACCTTCCGTTAAACTGGAAAATAGCTAAGGTTATACCAGTTCACAAAAAAAGGCACTAAGTCTTCGCTGTCAAATTATCGGCCAATAAGTCTTCTTTCTACTTGCTCCAAGGTGATGGAGTCTATTATGTATAATAATTTGTATAATTTTTTTGTTAATAACTCTATGATAAGTACTGAGAAATACGGTTACCTTAAAAAGATCTACTGTATCACAATTACTAGATACTCTAAATTCTTGGACTACGGCAGTAGACGATCATAAGTGCATCGATGTACTTTATCTAGACATTGCTCGATAGTTCGATTCGGTCGCTCAGTTAAAACTTCTCTCGGTTTTGGTGTCCAAAAGTATCGCCGGGCTTTTGCTTTCATGGCTACAAAATGATTTATCGGGAAGAAAACAGTGTGTTTCAATTGGTTTGCCTATTTCAACTCAAAGGCATGTACTGTCTGGCATTCCCCATGGGATCCTTCTTGGACCGCTTTGGTTTATAATCTATATTAATGATATGGTTTCTGTGCTAGATAATATGACTGTTAAGTTGTATGCTGATGATTCCAAAATATACTTCTCGTATAATTGTGTTTCTAGTCAGGATAATATAATCGAAATCTCTTGTACTGTTCATGCTGATATCGAAAAGCTTAATGTTTGGCTGGATGACAGACAGCTACAACTTTCTTTACCTAAATGTTCAGCTTTTTATCTCAGACATGATAATCCCAGATTGCAGTATGTTTTCTCGGACGTAATTTTAGTCACTACAGATAAAATCTGCGATCTTGACATTCTCTTTTATGATAATTTAAAGTTTTCAATGCACTGCACTACTCAAAAAGGGCATAAATCGTGTGAACTTAATTTACAGATCTTTTAGTGTACATGATGTTGCTTTTCTTGTTAAATTCTATATTACATTTGTTAGACCTATTTTGGAATATGGATCCGAAATTTGGTCCCCGTATTAAGTACGAGACATTCAAATTTGTGAGCGTGTTCAACGTGTTTTTACACGAAGGCTACCTGGTTTTGGACACCTGTGTTATGATGACAGATGTATGAATGTTCAATTGCCTCCGTTGTATCTTCGTCGTATATATAAAGACTTGATAATGGTTTACAAATTAATTCATAATTTGATAGACCTTCCTTTTACGTCATTTTTCAGATATCAAATTGCCAGGACTACTAGAGGTCACCTGTATAAACTCGATGTTGAAAATTCGAGACTTGATTGCAGAAAATATGTCTTCAGCAATCGTGTAGTTCCGATGTGGAATAACCTCAGTAATGATATTTTAAGTGCATCTGCACTTCCAATTTTTAAAAAAACGCCTCAGTTCAGCTATTTTCTCTGATTTTTGTGGGCGTTGAATTGTAGTCAGTCAATTGGCCCATCTCTTGCCCACCTTACCAAATATGTTTTTTCCTTTATATACTTAGTTAATATATCATTTCTTCATTTTTTATTATAATTTGGCTGGTAAATAAACAAACAAACAAACAAACAAACATAGTATCTGTTCATTCAACCTTGTTTTACACTTGATTTAAAAAAGATTTTTGGCTGACAGGTGCCGGTGATTGAATATGTTGTCGTTTGTAAAATAGGTAAATATTAGTGCATAAAATTTTTCCCATATCATGTAGACAATCTACTATATTCCCACATGCTGCAGAATTCGATAGCAAAACATTGACCAGAGGCTAACTAGAAAGTTCTATGGTACAGACTATATATAACGTTGGTCAAACTGCTATCTAATAAAAATATATCAAATAAATTATATTACTTTAGGCATTGCAGCATTCGTTGTTGTCATAAGCGTGGTCATTGTAAGCACAGTTGTGACACCGAGTGCAACACGCGCGGGTGTTGCATCGCGGCTTAACCAAAACGATACCCACGAAATGATTACAATAAGCTGTGACGGAAGATAGACTTGAATGAGATAAAAGCCGATACTTCGTGTAAATTTGAATGTACATGAAAGACGTGAATAGTTGCCTAAAAATTTTAGTAGGATTATAAGTGAATAATATTAGTAGTTTTATAAGTGAATATTTGGGTGTTAAATGTATTCGTATACGTCCATTTTCTTGGGTTCTCACAATATTGACCACTCCTATCGAGATATTCGTATACTATGCGCTTTTTCAAAACTAATTTTATGCTTCACGGTACGCTATTCGCTAATTTTTGAAACAAAATAGTGCTTGTAATGGTTACGCGACTATATTATTTCGGAATAGTTTCCTCGTTCGACCCATTTTAAATACTTATTTACTTACTAAACTCTAAACCTGAGGAGCGCAGTGAGCGGCACAATAAAGACTTCAACAATTTAAAGCTTTAGGTGCAAAACGAGGAATCAAGAATAATTCGATCGAAACGAATGCATTTCGCTAATTTTTGAAACAAAACGGTGTAATTAATAATTAATAATTTTGTAACAAAACAAAATAATCGTTACGTGACGATATTATTTAGGAATAGTTTCCTCGTGCGGCCCATTATAAATACTTATTTACTTACTAAGCTCTAAAGCCAGAGGAGCGCAGTTAGCGGCTTATTAAGACCTCAACATTTTACAAGCTTTAGCTAGAAATGGACGAATCAAGAATAATTTTGGTCGAAACCGATGTTTTAAGAGACACAGTACCGTTCTATAAAGACTACACTGGTTACAATTGGTTTGAATTAATCGTGTCTTATGATTCAGCAATATTAAAAACCTCAGCAATGTAATATTAATGCCTACTGATAAATTATATTCAGAACATGATATATAAAAGATTAAAAAGAGGCGTCTTGGTTCATAGTTTTGTGTTACTATCTCCTTATTTGTCTAGCAATAGGCGAATGAACGCAGTATATGTATTCAATACTATTTTTTATATTGTCACTTTTTGTATATGAAGCCTATATTCTGAAGTATATATGACTAAAAATACGTTCAACTACATCAGAAAATTGATCGGAGAGCATCCATATGTGTTTGCATACAAGTTTATATGTATGTCATATGCAAAAGGTATTACGGAATATGTTTCATGCTTAGAAAAAATATGGCCCGCCGCAGGGACATACGCGTATAAAATTGGGTACGCATACAAATTAAATGCTTCGTTCAGACCTTTGGGTTAAGCGTTACACCGTTAAAAATTGCCAGACAGCAGAAAAGAAAATATTGCCTTGTTGCACAGACTGCTGCTAAACTCATTTAATAGTTAATTATTCCTAGTTGTATCTCAGATCAAATAAATCGGATCGTTTATTGAAAACGTATTGGCAATAAAGGCGATATTTAGTCTAATGCTGGCCCGGAAAATATTTTTACACCTTATTTTGAAACCAAATCTGAAATGAGGATGAAGACGACTAGTATTCGCTAGTCGCTGAAAGGATAGGTTCACAGTGCAATCTTGAGTAATATAGAGCAAAATATTTCAAAACCAGAATGCACACAAATTTTGGTTCCAAATAATACTTTCTCTCTATCTATACCGTAGTTTCTACAATCTCGAAAACACATTGATAAATGCAGGGCAAAGCCTAACAGTACACAGACTGTTGAAAGTTTGACCAAACGCTTCCAGTCAGCCGCAAGATTTAGTAACGACAGCAATACTTATGCTATTTTGAGGTCTGTTTTTGCTGTCTCATTTATTTGATAAAAACGTTATCGGCTAGATATTATGCCTGCCTTTGCAAGTGACTATATTAGCTGAACTGTAAAAATTTTTATTACATCACTTAAGACGTTACCATTGTACAGATAAAAACAACAAAATTGGACTTGATTTCGCTGTAAAAGTGAGAGTTTTTAACCTACGATTTTGAAAAAGCGGACAAGCAAATAAATGCTTTTACCACTGTGTGGAGAAGTTTAAACGCAATCAATGGTGAAAAAAATTGCAAATAATATCAATCCGTCCATGATCTATAGCCGTTGTTGCAATAAAACTTTGCATTAGTCCTCAAATCTAGCAACAGGATAATCTATATATTTACTGCGGAATACTTGTATTTAGTAGCGAAATATAATTTTTAACGTTTTCTCGTGGTGTAAAATTTTTAAAAAGATATTGGTTTCATGCGATAGAAATTATAACGCCAAGTATACTATACAAAAATTGTATTCGAACACTTAGTATAGTGATAAAAAATTGCAAGCGCGCGAAGAAATGATTAGTGATTGTAATTATCAACTGGGTAAGCCTAATCGGTGATAAATGTTTCTAATGCGTACCAATATTGGTTTCAACCGTCGTCGATAATCTTCAACCGCAGTGGTTTAAAAAAATTTGAGAAAGAATTCCCTATTATTATTGTTGATTATCGAATAGATTTACTCTCGTTTTATCAGTTCAAATTCTGCGTATTGTGTTTGAATTATATATCAGAATAAGAGTTTTATATGTATATATTATTCAGCGTTAATATACTGAATATGATCCAGCATTCAGGAATTTTATATAATAATTATTCGGCTTGCATATTTCGTGTTTGAAACAAGTGCCAATACACAATATGGATAATTTATTTTGGTTGGGTTTGAGTCGAGTATCTTCTAAATTTAGACGTTTAGGTTATTAACGATATTTGAAAATTCAGTTATTTTCCAAAAAATACTACAGTCTAAGTATTTACAAGGTGATGGTATACAAGCTTGAAACAGAGCAGTACCTTGTCCTGAAATACCTGCAAGTGTTAAACCAAATATCAAAATTCAAAACGCTTCCATCTACGAGGGTATTATATATATTTCAGCTCCGCAAAGTTAAAATTTGGCATCCGAACTAATTTTAAATTTTGAATATTATATCCTGAAGTTGTTTAAAAGCGACATTCATATGTTGAAATGCTTTGTTTAAAATTTGAGTTCCGAAACTTTACTTAAACTTCGATGAAAATTTTGCTGTGATTTGTAGGGTAGAAAGAGGCAAAATTGCGAGAATTTAATTTTTTTTTGACATTTTGTTAAATTTTACGCTAAAAATTTTTCAAGACATTTTTTGTTTCTAATCGGCTAAGATAATAATGCTGCCAAAGTGTGAGAAATACACGTGTTCAAATGCACAAACAAACGCAAAAATCCTTTCAAATATGATCAAAATTGGAGCTCAAATTATGATCATTTTTTTGAGCAAAAAGTTTTTTAACGTGTGAACTCAATATTACGCAAAATATATCAGAAAAAATCATCACAAACCTGTACTAAGGACTTGTTGCTTTTCTTGAATGTAAAAACCGTTCACACTAAATTGTGGCAACTTGTAGTCGGATTGTGATACCGATTCGTTGCCTTTGGCCCATCGATACCGGATATCCCTTGTCGAGTAACCGTCTAAACAAAAAATACAATTAACAATCGTTGAAAATTGTGGCAACTTGTAGTCGGATTGTGACACCGATTCGTTGCCTTTGGCCCATCGATACCGGATATCGCTTGTTGAGAACCGTCTGCAATAAAAATACATTTAACAATCGTTGGAAATTGTGACAACTTGTAGTCGCATTTTGTCACTGAATTTTCGTTCCTCTTTAGCCCATCGATACTGGATATCACTTGTCGACTAAACAGTCAGAAAAAACGGTTAACAATAGTAGATAACACATTTTTATAATCATCCTGTTGAAAACCCTGGGCCGCATCAAACATTAACTCACCCGTTGCTGATGTGGTTGTTGAATTGTTTTGCAGAAATGTTCTAGCAACATATATGAAACTAAACTCCGAGCAATAGCTAAGTAGCTGTGGCTTGAAGACCAAGCTAGTCTCCTCTTGAGTCCACCTTTCCCAACGCTATTTTATATCGTCTGGCATTGGTTACCTTACCACATTAGCTAAACAAAGACAGAGTTAATGTAAAATATGACTTTGTATTCTATTTCATTGCTCAAATTAGTGCTCAAATTATTACGTTCTGTTTTATTTTCGTTAAATTTTCCTTTTATTTTTTCCTTAATCTGTAGGTTTGTGCATCGCCTGTCGCAGCGCAGCATCTAATATTTTTCAAAAATTTAAAATAATTTTATTGGCAATGGACAGCGAACAGTGACAAATCTTATGCGGCGTTCACGTTATAATGTCCCCAACGTTTGGAACCTATGTACACAGCCCAGTGTCAGGCACACTGTTGACAACAGAGTGTTATAGACACTCCCATGCTTTTAATAATTTTTTTCAAAGCTAGCTAGTTATGCGTATTACCACTTCTCGACAGTGTCAGGCACACCGTGTCTTTTGGCAGTTTTATTGATAGTGTTCGCAATTATTTGAGCAATGAAATAGAATACAAAGTCATATTTTACATTAACTCTGTCTTTGTTTAGCTAATGTGGTAAGGTAACCAATGCCAGACGATATAAAATAGCGTTGGGAAAGGTGGACTCAAGAGGAGACTAGCTTGGTCTTCAAGCCACAGCTACTTAGCTATTGCTCGGAGTTTAGTTTCATATATGTTGCTAGAACATTTCTGCAAAACAATTCAACAACCACATCAGCAACGGGTGAGTTAATGTTTGATGCGGCCCAGGGTTTTCAACAGGATGATTATAAAAATGTGTTATCTACTATTGTTAACCGTTTTTTCTGACTGTTTAGTCGACAAGTGATATCCAGTATCGATGGGCTAAAGGCAACGAATCAGTGACAAAATGCGACTACAAGTTGTCACAATTTCCAACGATTGTTAAATGTATTTTTATTGCAGACGGTTCTCAACAAGCGATATCCGGTATCGATGGGCCAAAGGCAACGAATCGGTGTCACAATCCGACTACAAGTTGCCACAATTTTCAACGATTGTTAATTGTATTTTTTGTTTCAGACGGTTACTCGACAAGGGATATCCGGTATCGATGGGCCAAAGGCAACGAATCGGTATCACAATCCGACTACAAGTTGCCACAATTTAGTGTGAACGGTTTTTACATTCAAGAAAAGCAACAAGTCCTTAGTACAGGTTTGTGATGATTTTTTCTGATATATTTTGCGTAATATTGAGTTCACACGTTAAAAAACTTTTTGCTCAAAAAAATGATCATAATTTGAGCTCCAATTTTGATCATATTTGAAAGGATTTTTGCGTTTGTTTGTGAATTTGAACACGTGTGCACTTCTCACACTTTGGCAGCATTATTATCTTAGCCGATTAGAAACAAAAAATGTCTTGAAAAATTTTTAGCGTAAAATTTAACAAAATGTCAAAAAAAAATTAAATTCTCGCAATTTTGCCTCTTTCTACCCTACAAATCACAGCAAAATTTTCATCGAAGTTTAAGTAAAGTTTCGGAACTCAAATTTTAAACAAAGCATTTCAACATATGAATGTCGCTTTTAAACAACTTCAGGATATAATATTCAAAATTTAAAATTAGTTCGGATGCCAAATTTTAACTTTGCGGAGCTGAAATATATATAATACCCTCGTAGATGGAAGCGTTTTGAATTTTGATATTTGGTTTAACACTTGCAGGTATTTCAGGACAAGGTACTGCTCTGTTTCAAGCTTGTATACCATCACCTTGTAAATACTTAGACTGTAAGTATTTTTTGGAAAATAAACTGAATTTTCAAATATCGTTAATAACCTAAACGTCTAAATTTAGAAGATACTCGACTCAAACCCAACCAAAATAAATTATCCATATTGTGTATTGGCACTTGTTTCAAACACGAAATATGCAAGCCGAATAATTATTATATAAAATTCCTGAATGCTGGATCATATTCAGTATATTAACGCTGAATAATATATACATATAAAACTCTTATTCTGATATATAATTCAAACACAATACGCAGAATTTGAACTGATAAAACGAGAGTAAATCTATTCGATAATCAACAATAATAATAGGGAATTCTTTCTCAAATTTTTTTAAACCACTGCGGTTGAAGATTATCGACGACGGTTGAAACCAATATTGGTACGCATTAGAAACATTTAATCTACCGGATTAGGCTTACCCAGTTGATAATTACAATCACTAATCATTTCTTCGC
>JASANE010020523.1:0-18966 GCA_030248225.1 Trileptium ribeirensis | reverse complement strand
GTCCTGAACTATGACTAGCTACGTAACCTATACTGGTGATGTTAATACTGCATATCGCCCTAGTTATCCGTTACAGAGGTTTACTAAAGCTAAAATTTTAATTAAGATACTAATCTGACTAACAGTACTTTCCTATTTTTCCTGTCCGAGGCTACTTGATCCTAAATCCTATCTTATTCTTTTACGATGTAATACCCGACTAGCGTTCTATGAGTTATAATGTTGTTGCTGGATAGCTATGTAGTTAATACGTTGGACGAGCTTGGAGCACTCCTGATTTAGACTACTTCACAGTTCGGTACGACAATTAATGAAGCTTAGTGTGCTGAGTGTCCTGTAGTATGTCTGAGCACGCCCTGCGGCAATATTAATAATACTTTCATCGCAAGTACTACAGAAACTGCAACAGTGTTTAACAAGACACAGGTAAAGCGTATTTCCTTGACACTACCTGTTAAGATCACAATAGCCAGCCAAAAGTACTAAAAGAAATAGGATTAGGTTACCACAAAAATGTTTTATGCCCCAAGATCAATATAGCGGTGCAAACTCAATGCCAGCGGAGCACCATGAAGATAGCAAGCGAAGGTAATGCAAGACGCTAATAATGTATAGGTACGTCAGACAAACCACAGTTATGTTAAACAGCTACGATTACAAATGACAAAAGTTAACTAACGTTGATCGACAAGGACGTGAGCAACTCAATGTCGTTGTGGCAAAACAATGTCAATCAGTCTCGAGAAAACGTAATGCGCCCGTAGCGTTCGAACATGACGGGGTCGCGATGACACAGAGTCGCCCGATTATGGCGAATAACGACAGCACTATGTCGACCGACCAAACAATATGCCGGTGCCGACGAATTAAAGTCCCGTTGAGTCACTGCAGTAAGTTAGTAATCGTAACTGTGCGCGGAAGGATAGCGCAAGGTATACCGGAGTAGAACCGTCGATCGATAAATAACTGAACAAAGGCGGGAATAGGCACCGAGTAAAACGTATGTCGAATTAATATTACAAAGTGATAGCCAATTAATAACTTAATTCGTTAATTAAAGCCAGTAAATTCATAAACAATCCTGAAAAAAATCCCGCCGATCGGGTGCAAATAGAACCAGTACAACGCCCCAGCCGACAACGTGACAATCCATAAATGCGATACAAAATTCCACCGAGTATCCGCAATTCTACGTCCATGCAAAGGCATACAAACAATAGAAATCGCACAAGACTAAGTACATAAAGCGAATAGACAGAAGTGTGAGCATGAGTAAGCCACTACCGATCTAGGAGGCGTGATAAACATAACAATAAATTATACAAAATGCGAGAAGTTCATATGCATGAAAATTTGATGAAAATTTTGGAATTTTACTGTTTAACTGAAAGACCAGTACAATAGTTCGACGTATGATAGGCCATCGCCAGTAACGTCGCCTGCTGACGATCTCACGGTGTGGGTCTCAAGCGATGTAATAACGGGACACAGCTGTATGGCTTTACTTCCTAACACAATGCCCATACGACCCGGGCTATTATAACCTCACATGTGAACCTAAAATTTTGCTATTTTACTCGTTTCGCGAGTTTCTTTGATCAGACCTAATAAGCTATGAAGCTCAGCAGGCCGCAGGCGCACTTCACGAGGTGAGTTCGGACCCCGCCCGATTGGTTGCGCATTTATCTAGTGCCTGGTATGATTGCTGATGTCCCCCAGGGAGGCTGTCACTGGCACCTACCCACAGGCCATAGAGACATGCCAATATTCCCTATTGCAATCTCACTCGGAAGTTGTTTGGATCTCTCGCACAATTTGGTATGAACATAATATGCACGAGGTAAAGTTATGTGGCAATGCCAAACTAGTTTGAAATTTGTCTCTACCTGACAAACGGCACACGTCGAGGCTTGATCCTACATGCCTCGGCGTGGGACGCTGGTCGGTTGATCGGACAAAACATTTAGAACATATAATCACTGCCAGTAAACGAACACTAGACAATCCCGCATGATTTTCTTCTGAGTTTATTGATAAAACATGTGCAAATAGGTCATGTGACAAGTTACGGCGGTACAACCAATTATTGACCATTTATAGACAAATACACGCGGTGATTCGTGGAGTGGGGCAAATATTGGTAATGAGACGACGTTGAAATAGGCACCAAAATACCGATCCGGTCATTGGCGGTTTTCCCAACGAAACTCTGTAGGTGTTTAAGTTCGCAGTACGGATACTCTGCCAGGCGAGTAATATGAGTCAGAACAAAATAGGGGGACTACGGCTCGTGCTGAACGCAGCGATGTCGGACGGACAAGTAACATGCTAAAAATTGGACAACGACAAGGTCAGCACGCAGAAAAACACAATTGACATTGTATGAAAATTTCGGTGCAACATAATGTATAACGCATGGAATAAAATCATGATACAATGTATGGTACAACATAACAATAAGGGTCTTTCCCTTAGCGATTTATAATGACAATAAAAAGGTCCACACTGCCCGACTAGTGAGTCTAATTCAAATCCAAACACGGCAATTTTTATTACTCGGCCTGTGATGTATGAATTATAGTTCCATGGTAATCCTTTGGTTACCGGACGGCTATTAACTGATACGATGGACACGGTTGGGTACTGTCGATTTCAGATACCTTACAAGTAGATATAGTAGTTATAATCTTAAAGTGTTTAACAGATCGTATGTTCACAGGGTGTATTTCATCTGTGGTAGTCTGGTAAAAATTCACGAGAAGGAGTTTCCGAGTTTGCAATGGTGCAATCCGGCGTGAGGAACGGCGATTTCTCGTTGTGATTTAAAATCTACTCGTTGTAAAATAAAACGGCTCGAGGGTCCAAGCAACAGATACAGCACCGTATCAGACTCCGTAACTTCCTTAGAATAAAGATTATCCCTCGTATAATCCTCCTTTCTACTGGCCTATTTTATTAGTTTGATCGCCCTTGGCGATGAGTAGATTCAGTGATCTCAAAAATGTAAGCTCGCCGTAATGTTAAGCTCGTGCGCGAGTAATAAGTATTCCCCTGAGCTCTTTCCATAGGGTTAAAATTAGTTACGCGAACGCTACATAAGGAGTGACCATGGGACAGCGTCAAAGTCTGACCTCATCAATATAGTATTTCGCGTGGAGCTTAACTATTCGAACGCTGTTCATTCTTCATCTCGCTTCAGATCGCTTACATCCTGTATTTGACCGTTTTCAGATCGTATTAGAATTTTTTGACCGGTCGGAGCATGTCTTCGACATATAAACCCGAAAGAAATTTTGCCTTTATTCTAAGCCGATAATTGACCAACGGAAATTTGATAATTCTCCTTACAAATTTGATTGAAAATGAACGGTGCCCGGTCGTTCTCCTCGATCGGTATCTTCGAGACGGGCGAGGACCGTTAGGGATTAAGAGCTCCTCTTTTGTGATACCGGTTGATGTGGACCAAAAAGTCTGGCACTTCATGGGGTATTGCCTGGCTAGGTTTCGCTCCAACACGGCCTAAGTGAGTGCTCCTCAGTGGAATTTATCAAGTAAACAATCCAGTAGGCTATCCTGCAGGTAGTTGACTAACAACTGGTCGCATACATCAGCTAGCCTAACTGAGCAACAGGTAACCGGTTATAAGGGAATTGCGTGTCAAGATTGGAAGTCGAGCAGGTATGGTTCGTCGGGACTTGTCGGATTGTCGTAAGGGGATCAATCGTGATCAATCGGATACTTCACGTCCGTGGCCACTAGATGACTAACCGGGTTCACACCGTTTATTGGAACGCGTTATCGCGTTATAAGTCGCCCTGCGATTTGTCGCTGTGATGGCTGATCCGCGAACCCACAAAAACCTTCGTCGCACGGTTTCCGTGCTAGAACGTTTCGCTGGAACCCGCGCTCCGGACAGAGGCAGTAGCTTCACGTTTTGGGTTTTCTTTTTCGACCTTTGACGGCTTCCCCATCGGAGCCTCACGTTTAGTTATCTTCCTTATAATTTTATCCACTGTTTGTATTCTAACTGAAACGGGGGAAATTTGATATTACTTATCCTCAGCTCAGGTTTACCCACAAAAGTGGGACAGTGGGCTCGTACCACGGTACGTAATGGGTGGATAGCGACACTTGCATGAGCCTGTATCGTGATGCGTTCATTTACTGGAAGCGAAGCTAGCACCCTGGCAGTTTAGAAACTCGAAGCTCGGGTAAGAGGACGTTGCCTCCCCTTTTTTGTTTTCTCAGTTTGCCTGAAGATTCTTAAGAAACGCTACAGAGACCGAGATTTTACTCTAAATCCTATGATCTAATTTATATGCTGCTGCAATCTATGATAAAAGATCGATAGCTGGTTTTACCAAATAACTTAAAATAAACGCGAGAACTCTTGGCATGTGAAGTGAAGTAATTTGTGTAATTTACTTAAACTATTCTTTTTAGCCTTACACTAAATTTCCTGCGTGGTTTACATTGTTTTCTGGTAATAAACATAATAGAAATAACTTGGTATCGACCAGATTAGGTTTTTTATTTAAAAAAATATTAGGACCCAATAAAGACTATTTATAGACGTGGATGTTCTCGTTTGTAGGTTATTAGTTTAAAAATTTCGTGCGGAACTTTGCCAAAACTTAGCGCAGCTAATTTTGTGTGAATTGTTTCGTGTAGTGGTGGACAAACGTTTGCATGCAGTGACCGATTGAACCTGAATCGATTGATTGCAGACATGCGTTCGTCACTCCGCTATTTAGAAGTTGTCAGTTCTTTACTGAACCTCACAAAGCTAGCGAACACAACGCACGTGCAAACGCGCGCAGCTCGAGACTTCATTAGTCAATCCCATCTCAATACATACATGCTGTCATAGATGTGTCACCCGGGAAATTTGAAATTGTTACAAAATTGTAACAATAGAAATGGTTTCCATCTATGTTCTTATTGTTTTATCGCAGTTGGCCATGAGAGTTTATTATGGAAGTTTTTTTACTATTAGGTCAGTGTGATACGAGTACATATTTCAGAAATGATTGCAGCCTGGAATCACAAAAACGTGCTAATGGCAGGAATTAAAGGTGATCTCGTGGCGTGGATGCGCTACTGAGTCACCATTTATGCAAACGCATTTTGTATTTAAAGGAACAATAGGATTAGCACACCATTTTAGATATTTACAGCGTTGTGTGCACTAAATTATATGACTCCTCAGACAAACATGTGCAACTTACGTGTTTGATTGGTTTTTGTTTAAAATCTTGCCATAATAGTATAATTTATCTTATATAATACTAGTAAAAGCACATTTATGTATGAATTTATGTCGTGCCAAGTTTCATACAGTAGGTCGGAAACTTGGAATGAATACTGCCATAGGACTAATTTTAAATGTTCAATTGTGAGCAAGGTACGTGAGAACAATCACTGCCCAATAAAGCACTCCTAGCAGTCCTATGTGGCGACGGCAAGCAACGAAATAGTTTCGTTTTTGTTCGATCTCTTTGTTTTTGACATAAACAGAGGTACAATAAACTTATCATTTGGCTGGTCATCTATCACCACCCTGGGTTTCTGTTAATCGGAAATTTGTTAATTTCTCGAGAAAATAGTGTAATATTTATCTTCAAAGGCTGATGCATTTTTGTTAATAATACAAGGATAATAAGACATGTATTCTATACCCTTCAGAGATCACCCACGTCAGCTGTCGGAATGACTTTGTTTAGTGTGTGGCTAGTCAAAGTCCACACATCTGTTTAAATGAAAAACTTGATCATAATACTTTTGGTTATTGATGGGTCTTTTTGTTTTATAGGCAGATTACATTACTTTTCTACACTGTTGTCCATCAGTCCTTGTAGCGTTCATATACTAATTTTTCTTAATGCAAGTTATGTAATGATATCTATCGATATTTTCATTGCATAACTGATTTCCCGACGCCAGTTATATGCGTATTTTATTTTAACAAAGTTTCCTAGCTTTGTTTTCATGTTGACTGTGGCATAGGAGCGAGGTTCTCGTTAAATTGCGGTCTTGCCTCCTATGGTAATCCGGTGTAACTCGGCAAAAGCGTATATTTGCACTATTGCATTCTGATGCGATGTCAATTTAAGTTCAGAATTCCCCTAAATAGGCACCAGCCCGTATATACGAAATTGATGGTAAACCACTGAAAAATGGTACACCTGGTTAAAGTAAAAAAAGCTGAAATTAGTTGCGTTGAACTGAAATTGTATAAATGAGCATCGTATATTTTACACTTCGGTACAATCAGTGCATTATCTTTTACACATAGAGAAATATTTGTAGAAATTTTATCGGGGTGTAGAATTTCTTGTAATCCCTTGCAACGCTTATTTTTAGCAAATATGCTGTTATGTAGATATGTAGCGGTAATACAAAATAAAAAAATATAAACAAACGTAGCGAGAACACAAGCTGGAGTTCAAGCTTTCAAGTGTGACAGTGCTACCGCAAACTTTTAAAATAAGTTTTTAGCTCTAAATTCTTGTCAGGGTCTGAAACTGAAACTTGTACGTACTGTTTTTACGTTTTTGTCAAAGTTATTGCATGTAATTCATACTTTGTTACAGCGAAGTATTGAATTCTAACAGCATGAGTTTATAATGTAGGCGTGTGACACAATATTACACTTTAAGCTTAACCCGTGCTGGATGCCACGAGCGTATTTCGTGCCCTACCGCATCATTTCCTTAAGTAGGAAGGGTCAAAACATATGAAGGAAACAGCTTTGTGAGCTATCAGGTCCCCAATAATTTTTGATGAGATCGAAGCAGTAATAACTGCGAACCATGATTATAATTTATGCTCAAATATCATTCTTTTATGGCTATTGTGATAGCTGGTACCTCCGAGAATCGTTGTGGTAAGCGTTGCCAATGCCAGGAGGTATAAAAATGACAAAAATTTAATTGGGATTAATTGTAATTGCAGTTAATTGAGGCATGTGCTTCGATTGAAAACTAAGCTCAGAGAAATAGATATAGTAAAAGCCACAGCAAGTTCACGTCAATTCCTGGTTTTTTAGGGTTCTGCAAGAACTACTGTGTTTTGCTCTTTCTGTACTATACGTGCAGTGAGATTTGTGATACATCATATCTAAATATGGTGCATACTCACGCCAAGTATAAAATTATATGCTTACGTTAAATGGCAAAACATTATATCACATGCGATGTCGCAATCTAGTTAGAGCCATGATGATACTACAGCAACCTAATAGTTTTAAAGTTGAGCATAGATACACTTGTCGAGTGTAAATAATTGTTGTTAGTTGCAATAATTGATTGGTATCTGCAGCAATTAAAATTAATTGGTTGGTCAACAGATGATTGATTGTAGATTTGCAGACAAATTTACCGACACCACCGCCAGGATACCTCGCCAGGCATCATTTGGATAAACTGAAAAACGACCATTGTTATTGGAGCAGGTACATTACCCTAGTATGGCCGAGTGTCGTAAACTTCTTTGAATTTTTCATTGACTTAATACAGCTATATGTCTTGATTGAAGACACTATAGTGTTGACTTTACATTCCACCCTAATATGGAAGCGCAGCAAACAATTCCGAATTTCGTTGGCAAAACAATATTTATTGCTCATTTATGCGTAAACATTAGATTCGAAAAAAATTCATTACGCTTTTAACGCCCAATGAGTATAGCAAAACGTGTAAATAGAATTTTGAGAAGCTCTTATCATAACAATTCCAAAGATATATACTGATCTATCTATTTACTTATCAACTGACAGTGCTACCGTAAATGAATGTTGTTGTTTATTTAAAAATTAAATCCAAAAATTTCAAAATTTCGTTTTTCTCTTCTAATTTTGGGTTAACAAAACTCACGTGAGGTCTGGATACCACCAATATTGCATTATAGGATTTATTTGTGTCAAATTTCGTTCTAGAGTAATACCATATATACAACTGCTTGAAACAACGACTGTTGGTACGCTGTTTATTATAAAGGGGAAATCATTATATCGTGCGTTTGATCGTTGTCGTTACACATTGAAGGTATGTAGTTTTTTGTTATTTTTTTGAAGCAATGGTTATACGTGTCCAACTTTTAAGGGATAATCAACTCACTCAAACGCATACGTATTGAGATGTCTGCACACACTTTAAAATAGTAAGTAAAAAAATCAAGGAAGGGGATAGTGTCATCTAGGGTTTTTTGCCCGAATAGTTGTCAACTTTTTGTGCAATTTAGTCCTCATTATGTTGAAAATACCGACTTGTAGATGATTTCTATTGATACTAGTGTGCTGGGAAGACGTATGTGGGCTTAGATATTTTGCATTTTAGATATCAAACAGCAATTGTTTTCGACCATTGTTTCAGTTGGCGCTGTATCTCGTGACAGGATGGTGATATGTTAATAGTAACTATCTGTTCAACAGATTACAATCGGATAAATTCAACTTATGCGCGTTTCACAGAATAATGCGCGCAGAGCAGGGCAAAATTTGGTCCTGCGCACCAAAGTGCGCGTAACTACCACGAGCACTTGATCGCGCGTAGTTTGTTGTTCTCGGGCGACTAACTGCGCGTAGGTTTTACTCGCATGTAGGGGCGCGTAAGGTTCGGGTTATTCGCAGTCTTCTGCGCGTAACTTCAAATTTACGCGCGATTAAGTGTACGTAGTTCGCAAATTACGCGCTTCTAAATGTGCATAAATAAAAAGTTACGCGCAACTATATGTCGGTAACATTTCCAGTTACGACCAGTTGTGTGCGCGTGGTAAGCTGTTACGCGCATTGTAACGCCAGTAACTTACCAGTTACGCGCAATGATATGTGCATAAAAAAGACGATAGCTAAATGCATAAAATATCAGGGCCTTGTCTTGGTCATGATTTTATTTGTTCCGAGTTCAAACCTGTTTGTTTCGCGCAACATACTTCACGATGTGCCTAATATAATACATTTCGGTACGGGGGTATAGCGCCTAAATGGTTCCTCGACCCAAAATTTGAAAATTTATTCTGACGTATGGGCGGCTGATAAGCCTTACCTGGTGTATTTGGGCATGGTAAACTCATTGCCGGTGCCAGTTTTGCTCTGTGACCCATGGTTCCATGGGTACGGGGGTATGACGCCCCATGGTTCGGGGTCAGAGGTTAAAATGAGGGTTTTAGTACCCTTCATGGAAGCAAGGTTATTTTTATCTTGACATTCGAATTTTTTTCTCTGGTTGGTTTTATTTCATAGTAAAATGCTAAATGCCGTTGCCCCTTTTTTGTTTTTCGATTAAGGCTCCGGTTTTGGAATTATGGGGTTTGAGGTATGGCACCCTCATGGTTCCTCACGAAATGTTTACTGAAAAGTTTTATATCAAGTTCACAATGTCTGCGAAAATATATATTAAACAGTAGTAAACATGAGAATTCACATTTTGACGGTGTAAATTACTGCGCCTTTTTTCTTTTTAAATGTGGTTGAATAAATCTAAGTGTTTTTCGCTCGACAATTTCTATGCCGACAGCAACTACTACTGCGTCCGTTCTTGTTTCACTTCAATGCAAGAGTAAACTTAAGATAAGTACTCCACCATCCTCTTTTGACACCATGTGCAAAACGTTGTTAGAGCACAAAACTCGAATTTCAATAGCCCTAGCCGATTTCGACATTTTTCTGTTCCATAAACACCATCAGCGAATGCAAATCGGCCCCTATAGTTTAACACCAATATGTTCGCGAACATTTTCAAATTATAATGTATGAAATATGAAACGTACTAATTTCTGTTCTTTAATGCAAAAATGATGTTTGCGTTCAGTGAACAACTGAAGGGCAACTGCTTTTGACAAAAGAGGATGGCAAGAAGTGCAGCTTAAGTTTACTTATGCATAAAAGTAATTGAAAAAATGTGACTTATCACACGACAGCATATCGGTTTATCGACTTAACAGTTTGTCGCTACCTATCGGTCGAATTTCTTAAAAACTTGACTACAGTAGTTATGCTAGATTGACCACTGACAACATAACAGTTTTGCGTCAGTTCCGCCAACCAGACGGTGTTTTCTCTTTATACAGATATTCGTAATTTTCTCACGTGGACTCTGAAGATGTATTATGATGGCACTTGGAAAACTAGCACAGAGTCTTCGCAACGCTTTTATATCTGCGCTGCTTTGACGGTAAAACACTTTATCGTATGTACAAGACAGTAAACTGGTTATAACTAGAGCAAACACAGTTATTTTGTGAAACCGAAGAATTTTGAAATACAAATATAATGTCATATACAACTGTGACACTCTGTAGTCCTACAGTAATATTACGTGCAGCAGATACAGCTTCAGAGTTACGCGCACGTGAATGCCGATAACTGTTAACTTATGCGCAGTTGTGTGTCCGTAACTTTATATGTTCCGGGCAGTTATGTGCCCATGGTTTTTTTATTAAGGGCACGTTGTAGCGAATAAACGAAAAGTTACGCACAAGGCTGTGTGCGTAACATCAAAGTTACGTGCAGTTCCATACGCGTAGTTGAAATTCTAGGAACGTCTACTTGCGCGTAACTTAAAAGTTACGCGCTCTGATGCGCGTGTAGTTATTGTTACGGGCACTTCATTGCCCGTAATCAAAAATTATGCTCAAATACTTGTGCGTAACCACTACTAACACAATATTGCCCGTAAAAATTTTGCCCCTGGTTGCGCTCATTATTCTGCGTAAGGCGCATTACGTTTTCGATGAATACCCAGAATGAACATAGGTTTTGGATGGTCGTGTTGTTCCCAAATCAACTTGAAACAGTTGCTAAATAATTTTGACGGTAAATTTTATTACTCTGTTCAATTTTGTGAGCATCTCAATAAACCAAGTTCAGAATCGCACATCAAACATTGTATCATGCGTTACTAAGTGCGTATTTATATGAGTTACATATTGATGGATGATGGTGCTAGTTTGGCTTGGAATAAAGTTTCAAATCAGCACGGATTTTGGCGGCGATGCTTCAGCTTATTGCCTCAGGTTTCATTATTATATATGTTGCCAAACAGTGCCCTGATCTATAGAGTCGTGTAGGTGCTGGATACAATCATGATTTTCTCTTGTATGAAAATGTTAGTGACATTAGTTTCTTTGGTGAGCCCCGTACGAATGATCATTTTATCTATTGTAATTTTTATCTATTGTCATTTTGCTATTGAAAAACTAGAATTGTGTGAAACGGTGTGACATATTTCTTCTGAAAGAAACAATACACTCAAACTCCAATTGTAAGTTTTTAGTCGGTGTAGACGTTGTAGGATACGTAACATAAATTTGTGCATTTATGAAATCTTATTACATATATTTGTGCATTTATGAAATCTTATTACATATAAGACCAAGGTAGAATGAACATTTCTGGATCTTACTTTTGTAAGCTATAGTTTTGTTAAAATTTTTCAAATATCTTGATGTTGGTGCTTAACTTAGAACAGCCTGAACTCTGCAAAATAAACTAGTTGTATCTGACGAATGAGACAGAAAGTATGTATTCGTTGAAAACGTTCATCCTGTCTCTGTATTTAACATGGAGAATTGACGTTGTAATTTCGAATATTGACGTTTTGGTCTGGCTCTTACCCTCGCTGGCCAAGATTGTACATAAGTTTGTCGAAGGAGAATATGATAAAAAACTGGTGTTATATCTTTTATGCACCAATATTTGAAATATGATCGATCCGTGAACACGGCTGTCATGCATGACATATTTTAGTTTTTTCAAATACTACCAAAGGACTGTATTGCGGCAAGGCTTGTTCTATTCTGGATTATTTCGCGCGATACATTGGAATGTATTATGGTTCACTGTGCGAAATATATCGATTTTGGCTTGATGACCATTACTCGTTTGATTTGGTGGGATTACACTGTTTATATTGGATCGTTGAAACCAAATGTAAGTGTAATTTTGGTTACAAATAATTTTATAAAGAACTTTTAATTTTAAAGTGCAAAAGTGTTTACACAACCGGCTTCGTAAACACTTCATTAGTTGTCAACGAATATAACGTTACATGCAAGTCCATAGCTTATTTCATTGTAATAAATAGCCCTTCAACATACCAATTTACCAATATACTAAAGTGACTAAATGTATCTAAAACAAGCTATACTCACTAAGTACACTTGAATGAATGCATAGATAGTTATATATCTAAGTACATGCATGTTATACGCATGTTTATGTACTCACACGCAATGAAGAGCTGTCTCTATTTTATATGCATAACTTGTAAGAAATTCTCGAAATCGAATGCGGTAGAATAGTCAGTTGAATCGAAATATCCAAAATATAAAAAGTAAAGCTGACTTGGTCGGAAGTTCTAGAATCTAAACGGTATAATGTCTTAACCCACTTGTTTTGGATCTTTAACAGTATGTAGCCGATGTGTCGAATAATTATATGGATATATAATGAATATGTATTTTTGAAATAGCATATTGGAGAAGATTTTAAGTAAAATAAAAACTTTGGCGATACCAAAGCACGTGTCTTATATTTTCATAGCTTGTATATATGTGTATATTATTTAACTGTGGCAGCAGACTTATCAATTGGCAGAACCAACGATCCCTTATGACCATCAAAAAGTTTTGACACAATTTACCGTGATAGTGGTTATATGAAAAGCGAAACAAAATGTTTCAAAACGCTCTATCTAAACTTAATGAGTTTTGCGCGTAACCGAAATAGAATGTATCATGATTTTAGTTTGGTACAGTAAAAAATACCTTAGGTAATGAATGTGCTGTAAATTATAATAACATTTATTATTTCTTTGAGCACTCTTAGATGTTTTTACCGAATTACACACGAGATTATACACTATATATTGAAGCATATGATAAAAACTTTTTCAAAATAAGATATCGAATAGTAAATTCAATAATAGAATTCGCTATAATTAAGAAATGCTATTAGTTGTACTGAATCTGCATATAAAATTTAGAAACAATTTTGAATTACATAAGTCCATTGGCATGAAAGTATATGTTTGCGCAAGTAAATGATTTTTTAAATGAGTCATCAGTCGTATATCATCAGTGTTTGGTGTTATGGTTACTCATCCTGAATATACGAATCTTTGGTGTATATGACCTATATATATCCTAGAATAACGACCGAATACGCCGGAAAGCCCGAATTCATTTGAATGGTCGACATTAATAATGTTTCATAAAAATATAAGCTTAAAATGGGCATTACATTTTAAACCTTGTGATGTAGACTTTACTGTCACCAAAGCTACAGTCCATGGATGAATAAGAGCTTGTATATCAAAGTGAATACTTACTTATGAGTTGTATATGTGTGCCTATATGTGAATATATAAGTATATATATGAAATATCTACCTGTAAGCACACTTTGTTTTCTTGACGATTTTCTGTAGTTTTTTTATTTATTTATTATCGAACGTGGAAATAAGTCACGCAAGCAGGTTTAATCGGTAAAGTAGATGATTTTGTGACTAATGGTTTGGTCTAATTCTTTTCTCCCCGAATCCACAGATCTAAATATTAATTATAAACTATCAATATTTAAAAACTTATTATAAAATGTCAAATGTTACTTTGAGATTGCAAATTGTGGACTAATGTTTTATTTTCATGAATTTAATTTAAAAACCTACAATAAAATAACCTAAATTGCATTTTTAAACATATATTGTGCTTTCAAAACTCACTTTGAAGTCTGAAATTCAATTAAGATCTATTGAACAGCAAGAAAATGGGACAGACATGCACTAATGGCAGAGCTTGGTATGACTCAGTACGCATTCTTTCCATGCTACAGTTTTACATTTTTGAGCCGAAACTAAGAATTTAGAAGTTGATTTTGAAAATTAAAACATTCCAGATCAGAGTATATAAACCATGCGCAACCACGAAGTTCAGGTGAGTGCAGTTCAGTGCAGTTTCAGTTCAGTTCAGTTTTATATCAGCCATAACGCGGTTGTCTGTGACTTGTCAGACCATTTCACTGTATGTGACCTGGGTATCAAGTATACTACTTCTTTTAGCTTTGTGTTTTCTGTTGCATTGGTGAAACTTAGACATCTTCCATCTTGTTGATATTGTGAAGCCATATTGGAAGACGATGATTGTTGGTGGTATGAATTTCGCCCATCTAGGAACTCTTGGATATTTTTACTAGTTATCAGTGTTATCGAATCATCCTTTTTTTTACTCTTTTGAATCTGCTGTTGTGACTGAAGCTAAGCTTGTGGCTACTGTTGTGTCTGGAAGCATTAATCAGCTGTGTCAGTCGTTTTTTTAACCTTTTGGTTACGCTTGGAAGTTTTTAACTATTATTTACATTTACTACATCTTGGAAACATCCGTATTAAGTGGTATACATATACGTTTATTGGATACTTGATTTTGCTTTCTCTCTCATCGTACCACCTGAAAGATTTAACTTTGGGGCTAAAAGCTTTATTGATTCGCTGCTGAAGAATTTGGGTTCTACCTATACGTAACGAAACAAAAGAGTATTCCAGAGGCCTTTTTTGTTTATAGCTATTTACTTTGTGCGTAATAGAATTCAAAGTAGTTCAAACTTCGTTACACACCTGTTGGAATACTCAGAAAACTCGGAGGAGCATTCTTTCATTCTAGTGTTGTTGAGATATAAGCTCTTAAAATTGGTCCAAATTTTACTATCGGTGGATCCAAATTTATTAGGGTGTGTCCTATTGAGTGTAGGTAATTTCTCGAAACTATGTTGCTATTAGGAGGGCGCAACTATTGGGCTGTAAAACAAGACCTGGAGGCCATATCTACGCACCCGCAGTGACAGGAACTATCGAAGTGACATGGAACAGGAACGGTCTAATGTTGGTCCAAATTGTGTGCACAAGGGGGGCGATTTGTCTTAAGTTTAGAGGTGTTATTGCAGACGGCTACTAAAGGTTTTCTGAAACGAATTACTTCCGGAGATAGTTCTTTATTTATTGGTCTATCCAAAGACTCCAGAGGGGCGTTCCTCCGACTTAGTGATGCTTAAATATAAGCGCACAAATTTGGCCCAAATTGAAATATTTAGGTATGGGCAAGTAGCTGTGTACTTTGGGTCACTTGATAGCAGTCAATTTTGGGTACCGGTGAGCGTTAGCGAACTGTTAGGGTGATTTTGTTCCTAGTCTATAGTAAAAGTCCATGGGGGCGTTGGTCCTACTTTTGGGTACAGTACCGCCCTGCTTCGAAGTTGGCTCAAAATTACTGTCTCATCCTCTATCTTAAGTAATTCTGCGAAATTGATTGAGAGCCTATGGAGTCCTAGCCTATCTATGAGATCCTACAAAACGTAACCTACGATGAATTGGCAAGTTGGGCCGGGAATTCGGACACAATCTCGTCTTTCTTAATTCCCCCTCTCTTCGTCTTCGATCCTGACATCCTATTCTGTCGCAGTGTCGCTGCTTGTGTGTTGCTGTGTATTTCAATGCAGTGCAATTTCTACTGCATTGTGTAAATTTAATATTTTTGGGGCGTTCGAGAGAAAAAGGGAAGGGTGTAACTCTGTCATCGCGCAAACAAAACACCTGTGATGACTGAGAGAGAGAAAGCTAATTGCGCCCTCTGCACCGAATCTGTACACTCCTGAAACCTGACAGCATGAAAGGCCTAATGCCAGAATCTACAAAAATCTGAAAAAGTCAGCGATCCAGTCGCTCTGATAAAATGTGAGAGTTTTGCACTCGTGGGGTCTCAGGAAAAACATTTCTCAGTTCCGAGCTATATTCAGAGAGTGGGAGCGCCTGCTAGAAGTCATGTTT
The DNA here is from genome assembly GCA_030248225.1 of Trileptium ribeirensis. Classification (NCBI taxonomy): domain Eukaryota; kingdom Metazoa; phylum Nematoda; class Enoplea; order Enoplida; family Thoracostomopsidae; genus Trileptium; species Trileptium ribeirensis. Next base: position 3,152 of record JASANE010020523.1, on the reverse strand, counting down.
TATCCCCAGTTTTGATCTAACCAACTGCCCATAACTATTTTGGATTTTTTTTATGAACCCTGATTAATAACCCACAATTTATTGTACTGGTATAATTCTCCACTAATTACTTACCAGTTCATGATTATCTGATAGACGAAACTCTGCTATTTACATGATCTTACTGGTACTACCGAATGTCTTATCAACAGAACAGCTCTATCACCCCTTTATCCTACGAACCTATAAGCGCCTTGTATCCCCAAAGAGGAGTTACAAACTAAATAAATTAACCCAGGACAACAGTACTGGTCGTAATAAATTTGTGATTTGATGCAATTCCGGCACAGAGGAGATGCACGGTCGTACATCCTACGGAGACTCATACATTTGAGCAGCCCTAGAAAGTTGTAGTATCCTATGAAATTAGGTGCGCACAGTCTGTCAAAACTCGATACAATAAGCATATAATATTACCGAGCACTAAGTCATTGATTTGTTCCAGGATTTCATACAAAGATGCATTTCAACCGTTGTAATAGTGACATGTGGTGCCCGTCATGGGTATTTTGTAACATGTGTTTATCCGGGTGGACAGCACGATGACATTTTCATCGTGTCCTCAACGTGCGCGGATTTCTTCCAAATGCAGTCATGGTGCCAAAAAGAATAGGGCTACCAACGCGATAAGAAAAACTGTGGGCCACCCCGGAGGCGACATTTGGTTTGAGTAAGTCTTCTTTAAAACTGCTGGGGTGTCACATGAACCCTAAGTGCATTTGGGTACGGATGCGATATACGGACGCGATTCCTAATAAAGCTACAGAGCATCCATAACATCATGTATACTCAAACTATAAAAACACTGCATAGACCCGGTATGGTTTAGGCAAGGGGCCCTACGATTTACCTATTCTCTGGCCGGTATTATTGTTAGTTAGTTGACTAAAAAAGCTCAACTTTAGTAACATCGATTTTCCGACTAGTTGGAACCTAAGCTCAATGAATACGAACAAGTACCACAAAGCATACGCATGAAATATACCGAACATTGGTTATCATACAAAATAAAACCACAAAATGAAACCAGTAAGCGCGCGAAGAAATTATCTACTGCTAGCGCTATTAATTTGAACCCTGATACAAATTGCTCAAGCTTAATCGATCCTTAAATTTTCACGTCACGGCCCCATACCTAGAGCCACGCCTCGGCTCAAACGCCGGGCTGCAATTCCCAAATTTTCTTATCTCAAGTATAATGAACAATTTAATTACCCGCCCGGGGCATAGCAGGACCCACGAAGGGCCATGCCCTCTTACCTAAAACACTTTCTGTTCGGCGGACTCAAACGCTGTATGAGCACCGAACCTTCAACTAAGGATAGCAAAATTTACGCTAATTCTAATACTCGATAACTCTTATGACAAATTTTCTGACTTAAAATTCACTTCGAATAAAATTTTCAGACCGTGATAAGCTCAGGGAAAAGATCTCCAAAGCGCTAACTCAGCTCAATAGTCTTTGAAAAGTGGATCTACAACATCCAAATGATTTAGATCTGTATTCTACCTATGATCACGGGGAATCGGTGAGACTTCAACCAAAATTTGGCTAATTAAATTCACGCAAGTAGAACCCCGAACGAACGCTAGTTAGTTCAGGACATAATTGGTGTAGCAATTCTTCAACCAGAAGGGAATACCATACGACGGACGGAGAAGTCAACTCATGGAGCTACAACTTGCTACCATCAAGCTCAAATATTTTATGGCTGTAATCTATCGAGAACCTAACCTCGGGGAAATTAAACCCCTTGAATCATCCTAATTCCCCCGCCCATACTTTACACCATTGATCCCAGCTACTACGCCTTTCACGTGGTACTCGACGCCAACGTGGATTCCTCGACGCGGCAGATGATCGGCAGTTCTTCGCGAAAACAATAAACACAACAGTCCAACACTAGATATCTTAACACGGAGCCTGTCAGTAGAGTCGACCGAACTCCGTGATGTCGAAGTTAGACTGATTCGATGAAGTTGTTCGAAATGTTCACCCATCTCATAAGATTGCAATTTTGTCGCTATCTAATCTCGGTCGATTTTCTGTCGACCCTTACTTTCAAATTTTATTGTACATACCCAATCAGAAAAGTTATGAAACTTTGGAATTTGCCGGTAACCGTAAAACAGCGATCTATTTAGAGAGGGGCGAAGACAAAGAAAGGACATGTGCCACACTGGAGCGAAGCTCGATATTTCCTCCTTTGTTCTAGCAATCTTATTCTTTCCGTTTACTCTAGCAATCCAGATGTTCCAAAATCAAAACAAATTTGAATTTTTGAAATTATAATCATTAATGGTAAATTAGCAAAATGTTAATATTTAATAAGTGCTAAATCTATTGTCCAGTGGTGAAACTCGACCCAAATCTAGCACTGCAATTCCTATAGAACCCATGGATCGACGTACAGACATTGCAACTTTATTTATTTGTCTAGCAGCAATATAGTCTAATAAATATCAATTATTACAATTAAAATTATTAGCTATTATTGTTGAAGTTAAGAAAACCTCAACTTGAAAATATCAAATTTAACCTCTGACTATAAACCCTGAAGAATTTCGCTTATTGCTTATCCATATTTCCTATGTAATACCATCCAAACATTGCATGTTGGTATATTGGTCTGCAATGATCGTTTATCGCTGTTGAAAGCCGTTTCATTCTCGCCGTCAATATCTACGTGCCGATGGCTTTACTCCTGATTTGCAGACATTCCCAATACAATCCTTATGTAAATAATGTAACAGCAGGTAAACATTACACGTTTACCTGTTGGTCCGGGTGTTTGTATTTATTTTGATTTCCAATATCCATGAGACCGAGACCTCATTGTTGGCATCCCAAGGGAGAACACGTTGCCGGTCGGAAACCGCCCCGGGCCCATAGACGGGCACCCCTTTGGGAACCACCCGCCGGGAGGTCTCCCCGCCCAAGACCCACAGACACCACCGTTGGGCTCCGGACCTACCTCTCCCTTGTCCCTCTATGTATCTATACACCTGCAGGTAGACTAAAATTCGTAAAACTTAACGAATTTAAGCGAATATTTGTTTTTATTTTATATATGGTGTACTAGGACCAGCTCTGGCCCTAAGGGATCCCAGCT